>LOEQ01004283.1:74792-87322 GCA_001685075.1 Bramus lutescens
TGTATAATGAGAAAACAGGTCAAGTCCTAAGGACAGCCACAAGATGGAAAGAACAATGATGGCCATGCAAAGACTTGGGCTGGTTTAAAGAGACAGAGGCACCGAGACAGGAACTCCCCATGAACCAGGACTCCTATTTAGAGCCAAGGCAATTCAATCAAAAAAGAGAAATCTTTTTAATGCCCATTAGATCTACATCACCAGCCTAGGTTCAGTGAGATTCTGCATAGAAGATTCCCACTCTTCCTCTACCCAGGAAGAATACCCTTCCACCTGTAAGTGTGAAAATAAAGGAGCAGAAGAGAGAAATATGCACAGTCAATTTCAAAACTGGCTCTGTCTCCGCACCCTTTGAGACTGGGTATACACAGACTGTGATCAAATGGATTGGATGAGTTTGAGCCAGCAAGTAGGCAAATCAGCGAAAGCTTCTCCACTGAACTGCCCTGTGCTGTTTACGTGCTCATTTTAACCCAACTCCTCTCCCGGCTGCTACTGCCTTTCCTAAATCAAATGGACTGACAAAAATGTCCTCCCTCTTACCATTTGATTGTTCTCAGTTTTAGCATAGACCCATTTTGTCATATTGAAACTAAAAAAGAAAAGCAAATGGCTTTAGCAGATACAAGGACCACAAAATAGCATTAAAGTTAGACTGGACCATTATACCCCAAACTCTTTATTTTCAGACGTGGAAAACGAATCAAAGGGAAAATAATGCAGCTCTACAAATAGTTGTTGGATGAACCAGACTGGGAGTAAGGATCTGGCTTTCAAATGCAGCTGTTTCTCTACTGTACCAAATATCTTTATAGGTTACATGCAAAGACACAGCCAGCCTCTTAGTAAATAGGGATTTTAAATATTTTTCTTCTTTATAGAAAGGCTTGCCATTCCTTTGGCCACATTGGCTCCCTTATCTTAAGGCCAAATCACAAAATGATATTGGACAGAGGCCGCCACTAACAAGCCAGGATTTTACAAATACTACAATGTGCTTCCTGGAAGGTAGCTATGCTCACCACTGTACTACCAATGCCACACCTACAGTGTGGCTCCTGTAATGCCAGAAAATCCTTCTGGATTTTTGTATGGGAGGGTCCTGATGAGAAGGATGGACTTAGAGAGAGCATCACAGAAGATCAATATGATTTTCTTACTATAATCCCGGAGTCAGTAAAGTTGCACCTCTTCTCGTATTTGTCCTCTGTAGTCACTTTAGTGGTGGACATGATTTGTACTGCAGCAGTAACAATTCTTGGGCATCTATTATTAGGTGGGGAAAGCTACCCTGAATCACCACAGTGTTGAATTAAAGGGGAAATGGCTAGAGAAATTCACTCCTGGGCTGAGAGATTATATGTCAAGCTGTAGCCTAAAGTGGATTTTTATAGCTAAGTTATAAACCTGTGAAAATACTGAGACACTTAACCGCAGCTGACATCTTTACGATAACATCAAGAGAAATGCCGCCTTTAGAAACTACCGGATTCTCTCTAGCGTTGGAGCAGTTGGGTGGGACACATCCGGGAAATGAGGAAGGAAAGCCGTGCCAAAAGAGGAGCTGCATGCATTTCAGGCCATTGCATGTACAAGGAAAAGAACAGCTGGACCCAGAAGGACAATGAGGATGGGAGAGAAAGGTAGAAAACAATAGGGTCAGAGCATGAAACCACTTGAATAGCATACTGATTGTAGATTTAAGCTATTAAATGCTGTTGGAGAAACTACGAATCCATGATCAATGATGTTATAAATTAATTCATGTTTAAAGAGAGACGGAGAAAACACTCTTCATGATCATATAAAAACTTGATGGATGTGGCAAACTCATCATTTGGTGACTATTACAGCAGTAACTGGTTCAGTTAAGAATCACTGCACTGGCTAGAAATAGTGGAAGAATGCTAGACAAGAAAGCAAATATTTACATATTTTCAAAGCAGCTCCAGTGAAAGCCTTGCAAACCACACAGAGAAAAATGATAACATTCCAGGAAGACCAGAACTTAACTTAGTGATCCAAGTGTGATTAACAATGGTGATGATACAGACTTCAGTGCTCCAAAGACACAATACCACTTCAATGTTAACTCTGTTCCCAAAGGTTTGACCTGCATTTCCTCATGGAGACCAATGGCAAACTTTACCCAAAGGATATTTTACCATGCAATTAACTGGTTGGTGCTCTTCACAAAAATTAAAAATATTAAAGGAAAGGGGGAAAGAGAAAGAATTCCAGTATTCTAACCTCTATCTTAATGTTGTCTGAACAGATAGGGTAATAAGTGATCCTACACAGGATCTTGAAGGACAAACATAAACTTTGATACCTGACCTTGATGAAATTTGATTACACAGTTCACAGATGAGCTAAAGGCATTCTACTGATGAGGACTTCTTGGGCATGATAACGTTACTGTGGTCATGAAAAAAAAAAGATCATACTCAATTTTACAAGCCAGGGGTTAGAGACTATCATGTGCCACTAATTTTAGAATAGCTCTGAAAAAAATCTATATTCATGGAAAGAGATAACAGAGAGTGAGGGAGAAGGAATGGGGACTGGGAGAAAAGGCTGTGAGTGAATAAACCAACATGGTGGGAGTCCACTGAAGAGCAGAAGAGACTTTTTTGCCATATTCTGTTAGCACTTATATAGATCCAAAGTCATCTGCAAACTCAAATATCATAAAAGAGACAGAATGAAAGCAATAAGTTATCATTACAGAGGAAAGTGAAGGAGAAAAGTATTAAATTTAAAAAACAGATCATAAAGGAAAGAACAAAGGAAGACAAGAAATACGTCTGCTCTAACAGGGAACTCTGGGTTTTGTTTACTTAAAAAGCATATTTCAGGCTAGTGAGATGTTTCAGTAGATAAAAGCTCTCGCTGTCAAGCCTGAGGACCTGCATTCAATCCCTAGAACCTACATGGTAGAAGGAAAGAACTGATTTCACAGGTTGTACTCTGACGTCCATACACAGGCTGTGGTGCATGCACACCCCACACAAATAGAAAGAAGAAGGAAATAAAGAAAGTAGAAAGGAAGACAGACAGACAGACAGACAGATTCTTTCTTTCTTTCTTTCTTTCTTTGAAAGAAAGAAAGAAAGACAGACGAAAAGAGTAGGGGAGGGAGGGAGGAAGGAAGGAAATAAAAAAAGTAATAAAATCCATATATTAAAAGCATATTGTGAAACTCTTATTGATGTCAGGACCTAAGAACTCCCTATAACAAGATACGTTGGCTTTCAAAAGGAGAGTTTTGACACATAATCCTATACATTTTAGATTATGGCTGTGCCCATTTGTTTTAAGCCTGTTGAAAGGCAACGCATGAGGGTGGGAGCATGTGCCAAACAAAGCTATTCAGAGTATGACCAGAAAAAGAGAAAGAGGCTAGTTTCTCACAGTTCCTCTACAGGACACATCCCCAAGGACCTAAAACTTTCAGCCCAGTGCCACCTCTGGAAGAGTCCACCACCCACTAAGAGCATCATTCTGGGGACAGAGGCTTTAACACACAGGAAATTAAGGAGCACTTATTATTTAAATTACAGTAGAGGCTTTGCTTCAGGCAGCATCCTGTGGAGGACTAGACCTTTGTCATCTGCCTGTTTCTGCAGCAGAGGTGCCATGCAGAGGCTTTGGGAAAGAAATATTATCCAGGAGACATGGAACTTTGACCTCTCTGCAGTTTCTGTGGTATTCTAGACACTACAGTGCTGTAGAAACTTCTGGATGAATGGGAAATGATCCTCAGATAATGGCCTTAGGCTCCCAGAGGCTTCAGACTGTAGACATATACTAAAATCTCAAAACAAAGTGAGGAATATCAATTTCGATGCAAATACCTTCTAATTTGTCTTCTGTTCCTCTTTCTGAAAAGCTTTCTTAAGCAAAAATGGAATGGAACATTGCAGAAGGGGAGAGCCTTCAGGCTTGGTTAGCTGGTTTCGTAATGAAGTCGCCAGCGCCGTTTCTATTACTTTCTTCAGCCACTTTCCTGTCTTCTGGTTTCTTTGGCAGACACCTGCTCTCCACATGACATTCCTGAGTAGTTCTGAGTTGGTCCTTCATTAGCATGGCCACACATCATGGTGTGCCGAGGACAAGCCTGATTCATAGGCATGCCAGTTATTTTTAGGTATGACATCCCTTTCACTCTCAAACGCCTTCCCTGCTGTTATGGGTCTCAGGAGGAAGGATTGCAGGAACTCCATGTTAACACTGCAGAAAGGCCCTGGCACCTTATGACCACCTCTGAAACAATTACTGTCTTCAAGGAGATGATTATTCTGATTGGCCAACGAGGGTCATGTGCTCGTCTCTGATATTGACAAGTCAGGTCTGTGTAATCAGTTACCTCATTTGGGGGGACTTGGCCTATAAATGCAAAGAGGCTGAGCAAACTGCATTTTAAAAATTCATGCATGACTGTTGTATCAATGTTCGAAACCCTGCTCATGTTTTATGGAACTAGCTGCTACCACTGCTTGCACTTGTTCCCCTTTGCTTCCTCCCAGAAGTCAATCATAGGTCCAGATGAAGGTTTGGATGGCACACAGGTGGACCTGAATCTTTCTTAGATGGTCTCTCAGCTCCAACTAAATGTTCTCAGACACCCATATGCTTTTTAAATGAATTAAGCTTTTAAAAATGGAAACAGAACTGATGTTGTGAAATTATCTGATTTCTCACAGTGTTGTCATGACACAAATATTTTTTCATCCCTTAGTTACAATTGTAGAAATCATGGCAGACCACATACTTTTTTGACCAAAATAATGGATGACAAATTGTAGCTTTACATTTTTAAATTCCGTGTTGCCTCCCCTTCACATCTGTGAACCTGAGGGGTGTATTATTCTTCTCACCTGGTATTCCACTGTAAGAGACAAAGAGGTAGACAGATGGGAGAGAGAGACAGAAAACATAAAGAAAATACAGCTATCCATATTCTTATTTCTCAGAAGTAATGGGAATTCACTGAATTTCATTCTCAACTCTTCTTTTTGACTCAGCTAGGTTTGAAATGTTCCCTCTCAGAGTCACATGCTCAAAACTTAATCCGCAATTGGCCACTGCTGGGCAGCAGGGCCTAATGAAGGAAAATGAGTCAAGAAAGTTGTTGTTTTCTTTCCAGTTACCATAACAGAATATCCTGGCAAGATCAGCTTGGGGGAGAAAGGGGTTATTTGGCTTATAATTCCGGGTTATATTGTGCCATTGTGGGGGAGTCGAGACAGGAACTTGAAGTAGCTAGTCACATCCACAGTCAAGAGCAAAGAAAGAATGAATGCACGTATGCCTCTTCACTCATTGTCCCTTTTCCACTTTTACATAGTTCAGATTCAGCTTATGAAGTGATGCTACTCACACTGTGGAGGGGGGCTCATCCCACCTTAATCTACCCAATTAAGAAAAACACAAAGAAAAGCCCACAGGCCAATCTCATTTCCTCATTGGGACTCATTTCCCAGATGGTTCTCAGTTCTGTTAAGTTGACAGTCAAGGCTAGCCATTACAATTGTACTCTTGTGAATGAATCCCAGTCATGTTGACGGTCAATTACAACTGTACTCTTGTGAATGAATCCCAGTCATGTTGTCAGTCAAGGCTAGCCATTACAACTGTACTCTTGTGAATGAATCCCAGTCATGTTGACAGTCAATGCTAGCCATTACAACTGTACTCTTTTGAATGAATCCCAGTTGTATTGACAGTCAATGCTATTCATTACAACTGTACTTTTATGAATGAATCAAGGCCATGAACAAAGAGCTTTGGGGTGGATTAGTCCTGTGACCCATGACTGCCCTGTGAGGAGCAGCATCCCTCAACTCTAGAGGGTGCAGCTTTCAGAGCACCATTCTGAAGCAGTGACTGAGCCCTTAGCACACAACCTGGTGGCAGGCACCTTCATCTTGGACTTCCCACTTTCTAGAACTTGGCAATACAGTGTCAGGTATTTTGTCATAGCACCAAAAAACTTGGTATAATGGACTATAAAACATGTTACAGACTGCATCCCTACCAAAATTCATCTTATGGTGTTCCAGTTCCAGTATGACTTTATTTAGTCATAAGCCCCTTAACACGGTAATTAAAATAAAACAAGGTAATCAGAGAAGGTTCCCAACACAAAAATACCTGATGTTTTTAAAGACCTGAAGTTTGTGAACAAAAGGAAAGGCCATGTGAGGGCATAGAGCAAAAAAAAAAAAAAGACTCCACCGTCTGTCCATTTGCAAATTGGAAAGAGGGCTATCATCGAAGCCCAGTGCAACTGGTAACTTAATTCTGAACTTCCCACTTCTAAAGTTAGAAGAAAGTGCATTTCTCTTCTTTCAACCATTAGTCTATACAGTTCTGCTTTGGAAGCTCAAATGAAGTAATATAAAACACATATTTTAAACAAAATAAAGATTATATAATAAGCAGTGTTTTTTATCCTTCCTCTTTTTTCAACACATTGCATCTTTTTCCCCAAAATACTTAATTTTCTTTGAAATTTGATTTTTGAAAGGCAATTCTATTTTTATCACATAGATTTAGCCTTATAGTATTATGAAATGTGTATTTGATCTTAGATGTGGGATGTCCTTCTGTATATGTATTGCTTATATGTATAAGGCTGTTTTGGCCAATGGCTTAGCAGAGTAAAACCATGTGGGAAATCCAAACAGAGATAAAGAGATATGTAGAGAGAGTAGGCAGAGTCAAACAGTTGCCATGTAGCTACCAAAAGAGACAGATGCCAGAACTTTACCCACAGTCCACAGTCTTGTGGTGATATACAGATTAATAGAAATTGGTTAATTTAAGATGTAAGAGTTAGTTAGAAGCTTGGGCTAATAGGCCAAGCAGTGTTGTAATTAATATAGTTCCTGTGTGATTATTTGGGTCTGGGCAGCTGGGAATGAACGAGCAGTCTCCGTTTACAGGTCTTCAGTCCCATTTCCTGAGATGCAGCTTCAGAACTTCTTGGACTCTCCAGAGAAATATAAGAGTACCACCTGTATACTAATGGCATGGGTGGTGGCTGGGGATCTTGGATAGCTTCAAGATGAAGGCTGGGTGCTGGAGAGACCAAGGCATCATTTGAGGGTTGGAGTTTGCATCTTCTAAAGAGAGGACAAGAACCAAAGGTTAGACTGCTCACCAATGGTCAATGATGGACTCAATCACATATATGCAATAAAGTCTCCATAGAAACCCCAAAGCCCAATATTCCGGCAAACTTTGGGGTGACTGAACACATGCAGCTTCCCAGAAAGTAGTCTACCCTGAGAACGTGCAGAGGCTTCTCACTCTTCCCACCTCCCTTGCTCCAATTCTCTCTAATTTCCACTCTTCCCACCTCCCTTGCTCTGGTCCTCTCTGATTCTCATTCTTCCCACCTCCCTTGCTCTGGTTTTCTCCAACATCATTCTTAGCAGATGAGTGGACACAAAGTGTTCCAGTAAGTTCTGTGAGCTATGCTGGATATGTTGCGTCTGATTTATAGTTACTCAGACAAAAGCAGAGGTGAGAGCTGTGTGCAAGGGGTATCTGGAAAGAGACATTATACTGTGGGGTTGAGCCTTCAACCTGTGAGGGCTGAAGATAACTCCAGGGAGACAGAATGTAGCTGATTTAGAGAATCCCCTCTGCTGTGTGCTAGAGAGCCAGTTGCTGTGTGCAGGAAGTCCCTCTCACGCATATGCACACAGGGTGTTAGAATGAAAGAAAGAGAAAGGGGTGAATATTTGGGGTTTTCTCTGTTTCCCAAAAGCCTTGATGAGTTATCTAAACTGAGCTCTAACAGAGGAGCTTCTATGTAAAGAACAGGCAATTTTTCTATTGTAAAAAAATACTGCAATGAATTCATGATACAATTATTATAAATTAAAATTGTCCTGGACATGCAATATTTTATTTATGGTATAAGGAAGGAAAAGGTTAAAGTCTTGACATAAATGCCAAATTGCTCCCCCAAATTCCTGTAGCACATTCTTTTTCCATACACACTATTTCAGAGTGTTTCACTGAACACTTTCTATCCTGAAGTAGGATTTTTAAAATTACCGATTTGATGGGTGAAGCATTTTCTCTTATTTGTGTGCTAATGTGCATTTATTTTGATGCTAGTAAAAGGTAGAATTTTTTTCTGTCTATTCATCATTTGGTTTCCTTCTTTTTGTAAGCTGTCAATAACCTTTACAGTTGATTCTTTACTATTAAAAGCACCCTAACAAGTTATAGCTCTCCCATTCTAAGATTTTTCCTTATGTACCTCAGATGGGCCTCAAATCTGAGATATAGTAGAGGGTGATTTTGAACTTCTTATCCTCCTGCCTCCACCTCCTGAATGCTGGGATCACAGGCTTGAGGCCCCACACAGTGTTTGGGTATCAAGCCTTTGTGCATGCTAAGCAAGCACTCTGCCAACTGAGCCATTTCGCCTGATGTGCTGCGTGCTTATGTTACAGTCTCTGTGTTGCTAAAACTCGGTCCCCAGGGAAGATGTAAACAACATCTACCCCTCCTCCCAAGGTCTCAACAACAAGCCCAGCATCATTCCTCTGAAGTTCAGTCTGGGGAATCTGTGAGTTATTGGGCTTCCCTATAGGGCACAGGTAAGAGCGGTCCTGACAGGGTGTGGGCAGTCCTCTGCAGCCAGCTGTAGCTGAAAAGCCTTACCCAGCAGGCTTGAGCATATCCCCAGTGGCATAGACTCCGTCCCTCAACCTCCAACCCCAGCACCTCTTCCCTTATCTACCTCTAGCCCTGGATGCCCTCTAGCCCCTCCCCCAGGTCACATGCAGTGTTGCTGGGTGATTGAAAGCAACAGGGTATCAGGCAGGAATCTCCTTCTCCACTCCACCCTTCTATGCCAGGATGTATACCAGCTCAGCTGGGACAATCTTTGCAGGGTCCAGGGTGGCACATTGCTGAGCTCACAAGCATAGCAGTTGCTTGTCAATCATTTTTAACTTAGATTAAGTTGTCTCAGACTCCCTTAAGCAATTCCTGTTCAGTGGAGGCCAGGAGTTGCCCAGTCAACCTCTAACCTGCTCTTTGTTCTCCAACTCGAGCATCTACGGGGATCTGGCAACACTTTGTGTAAGGTAGGACCCGAATTCCCAGTCACAGAAAGGACTCTGCCTTGCCCTTCCAAAGCTTGCTTGAAATAGCTACCTTATTTGGAGGCGCCTTTTTAATCTGTGTTATGACACCACCCGGAGGTGATCAATAATTAACTTTCGAACTGTTGCAAGAAATTCATCTTTTGTTTCACTACGGAACTGAGAACCCATGCCAAATACACCGTGTTTCCGAATCATCCGACGCTCATGAAGAAACCTATACAAACTGGGTCGGTCTTAAAGTTACCTACAGTAACTCTCCGTAATTCCATGCCAAGTTATGCGTATCAGAATCTGAAATCCTAAAGAGTCTCCTTTGCACACGGCTCACTTATTTAAATAATTACAACAAGGCTTTTCTTCCTGACCTGTTTATGATTGAGCAGACATAATCACATTTGAAAAGAATGTTGTTTATGCAGATCACAGCAGAGAAGAGTTAAAAAGAAAAAGAAAGAAAAGATAAAGTAAAAAGAGAAAACTGAGAAGCCCTTGAGTGTGACTAAAAGAACTCCAGTTTATAGTTTCGCAGGTTTGTGTTCAAATTCCGCAGCCCCTTAGAAGCTTGGGCGGAGTCGCTCTAATTCTCCCACCTTAATGCTTGTCTGTGAGGCAAAGTAGAGTCTTAGTAGATTACTCTGGGAGTGAACAAATCCTGTTTTCATGGATGGCATACTTAAGACCCAGAGAAACTGCTAGAACAGAATTTGTCCAGCAAATAGGTTTTGGTTAACGTGCAAGATACTGGAAAGTACAGAGTTTAGGTACCCACAGAAAGGACCTCACTCCCCGATCCATCGTTTTCAATGCTTCTTGATGTCTCACAGACTCCCACCTTTCCTCACTCTACATCCTGGCCTCCCCAAACCTTGAGTGTGAAGGGCACAGCTGTTCAGAGCACAGGCATCCGGGCCAGCTGTGTATGAGCTCTTGCCTGAACTAGCGATCACCTGACCCCAGCCCACACCTCTCGAATCAGCATCTTCTGAGTGGAGGACAGGTCCTGCAAGTGGAATTTATTTTTTAAGATAACAACCGCTGGACAGATGTGAGAAACTGTTATTACTCATCTTTAAAAGAGCAACCCTGATGCGTGCAGAAGGTCTTCGGGGAAATTAAAAGCACTCACTTTCACAGCCACAGGCTGAATGATCAAGAAGCAGCTTGCTTGGATTCTTGTCTAATAGTATGGTTTTCATGAATAACATTAAACATGAATAGGAATAGGCTGGAAAATTATTCAGTCCTCCTCAGTTTTCTCACCCTGTCACACAGGGGTGTGTGCCTTCAAGCTTTTCCGGCCCCAGCACCCATGACCCTGTGAACCGTTCCTTTTCGAGAGTAGCTGTGGCTCTAACCCCACCGTCAATGTGTGCAGCAAACTTCAGGAGTCTTTAGATGCAAGATTTTATAAACATACTAATTATGCAACTCTTGGATTTCCCCCATCTCCTAGAATCTCTCATTTTATTTTCTTTTGTCTTTTTTGCTTTGTTTGTTTGTTTGCAATGGAAACTGTTGGGCCTTGGTAAATTATTGATCAGAGTGTTACAGTTGGCTAAGGTCCTGTGCTTCCTATGGGCCAGTCAAATGCTTGCTTCTGGGAAATGGCTCCTGGACATAGGTAGAAAAGAGCCAGATCTGATCCTCACTGCAGCTTCCATCCCAGAGGGTGGCTCTGGCTTGTCTCAAAATTCTCTGTCTTTTTTTTGAGCCACCAAAGACCTTTTTAGCTAACACATTATTTTGACACTGGATTAGCCAGTAATAACCACTGTTTCTTGCAACCAAGAAATTTATTCTTATTCCTGAAGAAATGTGGCTTCTTTTCCCCCAGAATTTACACAATAGCATCAAGGAAGGCTCCCAGCAGGGATGGGGCTAGGGAAAGCTCACCTTCGGAAGAATTTTACATTCCCAGCTGAGGCCTTGATTTAGCCTGGCTTTATAATTCCTCTTCAGCTCTCTTGATGCAGTCTGACAGTTTGTGGAGTACTGTTTCTCCATGATAAGAAAGTATTTGCCTTAGGGAGGAAGGAGAAGATTGAATGGAAGTGTTTTACATTCACTTGAACCACAATTATTTTGCTGACACAGGGCAAGGTACTAACAGGGTTTTGCTGTTGGGGAATTAAAAACCATTTGGCCTATTTCTTGTTCAAACATTTCTCATCCGTAGTATTGTAGCTTAAATGAAGTAACATGTGGTTAAGGAAAATAATGAAAATATGCACCCTGACCTGTGGGAATATTCAAATTCCCAGCTGATGGCGATTCCTGGGGAGTTCTCTTTGGAAGGACTCTGCCTTTAGCCTTTCATAGTCTCTTCTGGTGTTATCAGCCTTACTCTCTCAAGTCTTCTTTCTCAGACTGTCTCGCTGGGGTCTCTTTTCTAAGCAGCTTTTTGAATACCTCAAAGATATTTTTAAGATTTATTTTTATTGCTGTGTATGAGCAGGTGCATAGAGGTACCCGTGGGAGCCCGAAGAGGACTTCTGAGCCCCCAAAGAGGGAGCTACAGGCTGTTATGAGTCACCTGGTGTGGGCCAAATGGAGGGCTCATAATTTGAGGGTACTGATTGAAGTACTTAAAGGACATGACAAAAAATGCATGGTGGCAGAAGCACACATCAGTGTCCGTGGGTAGAAACATAAATATTTGGAAGAAATTTGCCAACACAACACTTTATTTCTAGAAAGCTCTCAAGCTGATACTTCTGGTCCTTGGATCCCACTTTGGATAAGAAGGTGCAAAGTCGTCTTCTGACTTTTCATCTCTAGCTTTTGTTTTTGGTTTTGGTTTTCGACTTGAAACTTTCAACTTTTGCTCTCAAGCTTTATTTTCTGTCCTGTGAACCGCGCCCTTCACCTCATTAGGGAGCTCTCCATATCTGTTGTTGAGCTTTTATTAAACGTCACGTTCATTACGCTTAACCTCATGCTATCGTCATGTGTGCTCAAGCTCTACCGTGATGTAGAAATTGCCTTCTGAATTAGTAGGTTTGTGTGTGTGAAGTAACAAGATACCTGAGGAAACTCATTTAAGGATGGAAGCCTTTGTTTTCACTTTCCTGTACCTTTTTCTGCTTTTCTTCACGTTGGGTCTCCAACCCACATTTGAAGTGGGTTTTCTTCCTCAGCTAAACCTCTCTGGGAAAGCGTTCATGTGTGTCATCTCTGTGGTGACCCTAAGGCTGTCTTTATGGTGAGGATGCGCCATCAGACCTCCCTAAGGGCGTCAGACATTTGCAAGGAAACTGTGAAGGAAGGATTAAAGGTGATTCTCTTGATTTCAGTCAGCTGACAAATCTTGGCTCTTCCCTTGTCCCAAGAGATGTTCAATAATATTATTATTCCGCGGATGGAAAGATGGCGCGGGACACGAACGAACCCACG
>LOEQ01004283.1:95996-106723 GCA_001685075.1 Bramus lutescens
CAGGCATACACACAGACAGAATATTGTATACATAATAAATAAATGAATAAATATAAAAAAAGAATATAAGAATTAGAAATGAGGTAGAAAACAGGATTGTGGGCACAAAAGATGAAGATCATGCTGAAAATGGGGGGAAAGAACTCCCTGGCGATGAGTAGGAAAAGCATGAGTTCCTTATGTCAGTCTATTGTGCAATGCTTGACGGGTTTAATAACTGCCATCTAATGTCACTACTACCATTATTATATTGCTATTGCTACTAGTAAACAACTGTCAAATACTTCTGACAGCTCAATAGAAGATAAGTCTTAAACTTCCTTTCTAAAAAAATCAAATAACAAGAAATTATCAAAATGTTAGCATTATCTCTATTCTCATCAAAAACATTGCTTGAATGTGCTATATGTTCAAATCTCATTCATATTCAATGAGATACTGGATATGACCTATGCCTTCCCCAAATGGAAAATGTTTAGGCTTGATAGGCACAAAAATCATCATATGAGCTCTAGATATTAGGTGCCAGGAGAAAGAAGAGATACTCCACAAGGAGGCCAGGGCAAGAAAGAAATTTTTGGTAGGTTAAAGACTTGAAAAAGGGAGAAGGGAAGACTGAGTAGCTGGACTTCTAAGAGAAAGGGGGAACTAACTAGTAAATGAGCCTGTTTGGCTGAACAAAGGAAACTAGGAGGCAAAGAAGATAAGAGAGCCTGGGTCAGATGATGGCCAGCCCCGAGTCTCAGCCTGCAGAATGCAATTCTCATCCTGTTGGCTTCCAAGAGTGGAGAGATTTGAGTTTATGGGTGATGTCATAGACAGTGTTCTTCGGAAGGATTAAGACAACGGTGTGCTTGATGGACTTGGGGGTGAGGAGGTGGAGACCTGGCCTGAAGAAATCACACAAGTTCAAGGCAGAGAAACCACTGTCGTGGTTTTATGCTTCGTTCCCTGAACCCCCAACTCCCCAATCTAGAGACATCATTTTCTCCTCGCTGCAAATAAACAAACTACAAAGTGACTTCAGAAACGAATAGAATGTGAAACAAAGCCGCCTAAAGCTTGACTGGTGTGGCCCCTAATCGGCCACACTCCAGTTCTGCACTGCCCTGAGTTGGCACTGGAGTGACTCTTGGTGTTTGGCGACATCTCTCAGTTCCTTTGGAGAAGCAGCCCCAGAAAAGAACCCCTCTTCATGCGCAGCTCAGAAGAGAGAACCTTTTCAGCACAGGTCTACCTGGACTGATACCCGCGGAATGGGGCAGCGAATCTCCCAAGGTTAGCCTGGCTTTGCTTCTCGGGCGAAGCATGGCTCCGTCTCACCCTTCCATTCCCCTCCTCTTTGCTTGTGTCGAGCTCCAGGAACACAGAGAGTTAACCTTTGCAACTGGATTTGCTCCTTGCAACACGGTGTCACCCACGAACCGGGTGTATAAGGCGTCTGTGAAACGAATGAAAAGAAGTCCAGGAATTCAGTTAATTAACCACATCAGTTTCTTAACGTGATCAATTTTAATTAAACTGAATTTTAATAGAGATCTGTGTAGTCTGTGGAGACCAATTGCTAATTCTACAAAGCATGTGCTGCTTTTCAGTTCAGGTTTGCTCCCATCTAATTAATATGGATAGAGCATTAAGCCTTTTTGGACTCTGGTGGTTTTCATTTCATGACTATTAATGATTTTAATGAACTGGACTAATTCAGTAGTTTTCAACCTAGTGTTTCGGGGCTTTGTTCATCACAAATTTCAGGTTTATAATTAGTTTCCAGGTCTTAACAGTGGTCATTGATCAGCTTCAGCAGTTCCTTTAACAACTCAGTAGGCGCTGGGGACTGTTAACCCTTTGCCACCCAGAGCAGAGACGCACAGTACCTAGAGTGCTTCAGAGCAAACCGACCTGGAGTGGCCATGGGACAGTTGGGGGCTGTTCGCACAGGTCAGAACAGGAGAGGTCAGGGTAGCAATGTGGCAGCTGTAAGTTTAAAGGAGTCACAAGAATCAAGTAGACCGGTGACTGCTTTATTCGCGAATATTCCGAGTGAGAAACATGCAAACCAGGCTTTGTATCTACTCATTGGCCCCTGCCAATCCCTGGCAGGCATCTTTATCAACAACCAAACAGCCCGGACTAAAGAATAAGAAAATTAAGAGCTGATGAGAAATAGAAACCGGGAGACAGGCTGCAGGGGATGCAGACTGGTAGAAGCTAACGGAGACACAGAAATAGTCACGGGTGGCCGAGTGCTTGTGCCTTTATTTCCCCCACAGGGCGGGGATCTGGGCTCACAAGTGGAACATGGCTGGTGATTTTCTGCCTCCCAGAAAACAGGTAATATTGCTGCCTTTCATTTAAGACAAAAGGCATAACTTTAAGCGTTGTGTGCTCCTTAGAATGGTTAATAGACCTTTTGTGCATGATCTTCCTCCCCTTCGGAAATTGGCAGGCAAAGGATATGTAGAGGAGTCTACCTCACATCACTAAAATGGCAGACAGCAGAGAATGGCAGATTCTCTGATTCCGGCATCTATGCCTTCCAGTGCTTCTCAACCTTTCTACAGATGTGACCCTGTAATATGGTCCCTCATGTTGTGGCGTCCTCCAGCCATAAAATTATTTTCATTGCTACCCCATAACTGTAAACTTGCTACTGTTATAAATGGTAATATAAACCTCTTTGAAGATAGAAGTTTGTTAAGGGGGTCATAGCCCACAGGTTGAGAAGTACCTGAACACTCTAAGAAAGAGCTGCACAAACTCTCGAGTAGCAGTTTTCAGAAGTGATGAGTGACATTGTAGGAAGCTCTTTGAAGGCTCCTTTCCATAGGTCTACACCAGCTGTTTCCCCTCTCCGGTCCCTGGTCCACTGAAGGAAACTCAGATGCACTTCAGTGCTCCCGGCACTTGTTTCTTATGGAACTTGTTTCCTCGGGGAACCTAAAACCCAGCTGGAATCTTCACAGGTGCTTCAGTTAAGAGCAAATAAGAAAACACAGAGATCTTGTCTAGAGAGGGTCTTCTGAAGAGTGACTTTTTAATATTATCTCAGTGTCCTAAGTAGAGACTCAAAAGAATCAATTAAATGGAGGCCACTTATGTGACATTGAAAATAACCCAAGAAAAAAAGGCATAAAGATGAGAAATTGAATTTCTTTTCTATTTTCCCCATCCCCTTTGCTTTAGCTGTTTTCTTTGACAGGTTACGTCTCTGCCAGCTGAATTCTCTCCTGCAGGACTATCTAAGCACGCTGCCATTGTGATAGAGCTTACTTTACACCTTTAATTCCTGCTTATCTCTATCCTTTCCTGCCTTGCTTCTATCCCACAGAACTGCTGAAATGCTCTGTCATCTATAAAATGGTGATAATGTCTTCCTTATAGGGTCGTTGTGTAGATTAGCACACTTAGCAAGGTGCCTCAGTAAATTATGGTTATTATTGTCATTCAAATCACCAATGCTCCTATGATTGACAACTGACTTCAGTCTCTCTCTGTTGAGTTATTGGCAGTGCTTCATACTATAGACCACACCTCCTCAGACTCTCCTAAAAAACCACTGAGGTTTCCTTCTGATCTTTCCACAATGATATACGGAAGGTGTTTGGTTCATCATGCAGAGTTCTAGGCATGAGGGATATCATGCAGTTCAGAAAAGCTGAACCATGTTGGTATGCTTTGAGGTTTTTTTTTTCAGATGAGAAAAGGAAAATACGAAAGGCTAATCTATTTAAACAAGCAGCCATCATAACAGAGTTAGCTTCTTTAATTCTTGCTTGCTTCTCTGTCCTTTCTAGTCTTCTGCCAGTTACTTAAATTGTTCCAAACAGCAGTCACAGGGTTTTACACATGTCAATCCACACGGATTGGGCATAAATATCTCCATTTTACGGATGGACATTAAGCCTCTGCAAGTTTCCCTGCCAAGGACACAAAGTTTTTAAGTGATAGAACTTGCATTTAAACAGAGCAATCTGCCCCAGAGCTCAGCCTTTCAAACTCAACTTTGCTTACAAAGAACAGAGTAAAATCTACAGAGAAGGAAAGAAAAAAAATCCATTTAAGATGAGATATCCATGAAAGTCCCCTCAGAGAAGGTGGTAAGCAAGCAGAGAGACCCACTCTGACAATATGTGGGAATGTGTGACATTCTAGAAAACATGAACTATGAACTGAGCTGCACCCCTACCAGAGACACAGCATACTGGACCTTGCCCTCTTGTGTGACTAGAACAAGAACTTTTGTGTGGAAGACTGTTGTGGGTTTGATTAAGACTGAGAAAGGATCTAAGGGCGGTGTCTTCTTCCACAGAAGAGAGGGCAACCTCTCTCCACCACAGGCTTTAAGTAGAGGGTGTGTGGGGGCACAGTGGAAGGTGACCATCTGCCACCGGGAAGGACATATTCACCAGGAAATGAGCTGACCATCACTTGATCTTGACTTCTCAGCACCCACTGCCATGAGGGAAGAAATTTCTGCAGCACAAGTGACTGCTCAGTCTGAGGCGTTCGTCTAGACAACTTGAATAAACTCAAACATCAAGCGAAGTCTTGGAGCCTAGGAGGATACTGCTTCTCAGGGGCTTCATGAAGGAAGACGGAGATATCACCTGAGTGTGGGGAAGGATGAGCCTTTGCAAGAGAAGCTGTGGGGAGGGGGGGTTGAAGGAGTGAGACAAAGAGTGTCTGACATAGGGCCCGCAGGTAGAGTGGAAGCTTCACTAATAAAATAAGAGGTATCTTTGTACACTGTAAATATGGACTGCTCTCACTGGATAAGAAAAAGTTGAGTGACTGATAGCTAGGCAGAACAGATTAGATGGGGAGAACCAGACTAAGAGAATGCTGGGAAGAAGAAGGGTGGAGTCTCAGGAGTCAGGAGGGGATACCATGAGATGTAGAGTAAGCAGGATTGGAAGTACATACATGAGGCAAATGAACCTTGGGACAGAACATAGATGAATAGAAATGGGTTGGTTTAGATTATAAGCACTAGCTAAAAATGAGCCTAACTTATCAGCTTAGCATTTCTAATTAATATTAAGTCTCTGCATGGTTATTTGGGGAGTGACTGACTGGACAGAATGGTCCACCTACAAGTGTCTCTACATAGGCAACCAAAGGAGTGAGAAAGAGAACCTAGACTCCAGAGCAATGTTTTTAAGGTAGTAGATCTTCTAGAATGTTTGTTGCAATGGTCTAGTGAACAGAACATACAAAGGAGATTTTATAGAGAAGAGATAATTCCAGAAACAAAGTCACTGAATTGAGAAGAGGGGCTATCCTTGGATAGAATAAATTATCCTTGTACAATTATTTGATGCAGAGTTAGAGATAAATATGTGAGGGGCAGGTTAAGCAGGTGCAGGCACAGAAGGGAAGTGGGGCCTTTGGGTATCCCTGCAGGTAGGATGGACATTTTGGTCATGGAATAGGAGGTATTCATTTCTCTCTATTATGCTAATAATATTTTATTAATAGGACCTTGATCTTGGCCATCCCTAGCTGGACACTGTTGTTTTTCTCTTCCTCCTGGTCCAGACAAGGAATCTGAGTTGCAGAGAAAATTAGCAACTCAATCAATGGCTCACTGAGATGGTGCTGGGAAAGACTGGGATTTGAACTGAAATTGTCTCTGTTGGTTGTTGTTCCTGGTTTTCTGAAAAAGAAAGGGGAGGGAGGAATGGGGATCATGATCTTAGGAAAAATAAAAGCAAGTTGAGTAATGAAATGTAGGATTTCCAAGGGGTTCTGTAGACTTTCTGATCATTTTGGACATAAATTCGCAGGGAAACTATTTTTATGGGTTTGTTTTATTGATTTTGTTTTGCTTACAACTCTACTTGAGTGCTTAGATTTCAAATTGGGTCTGAGTTTCAAGAAGAAGAGAAAGAGAGAAGACAGAAAGGATATGAGGATGCTGGCTGGCTGGCTAGATGGTGGGTGGGAGGATGGAGAAATGAATGGGNTGGATGTGTGGGTGGGTGGATGGATGGGTGGGTGGATGGGTGGGTGGGTGGATGGATGGAGGGATGGGGGCATGAATGGACACATAAGTATACATACATAACCACACAGGCAGATAGGGTAGACAGAGTTTTCATGGTCGTCAACTGTTAACCTAGACTGGATAAAAAGGAAAGAGAGGCAAGAGATCGATGAACAGTAGTGAAAACTTCTAGAAAGAAATGGGTTTTGTAAAGTAGACTGTATAATTAAAATCAGTACTCAGATTAAGTTTCTAAAGTTTTGAGAGGCACTTGACATTACAACTTTTGGAAAGGGTGAGATTCATAGTTTCAAGTCCTAGAGTCAGACTCTAGAATGGAGAAAATGAGGCTGTCGACTAAGACTTTACTGCCAGCGAGATGGCTCAGTAGTTAAAGGTACCTGCAGCCAAGCCTGGTGACCAAAGTTCAATCCCTGGCACCCATCTGGTGAAGGGAAAAGCCCAGCTCTCACAGGTTGTTCTTTGATCGCCACACTTGCGCCTTGCACGCTCCCATCCAAACACAATAGATAAATTAAAATGTTAAGAAAATTTACAAATATCTGTAGGAGGCAATAAGGCAGGACACTGAAGCAGGACATTCAAGTTCCTGGGAATAACGGTGGGAGTAACAGGAGAGAGAGACTGTAAGTGGGGTGCTAAAATCTCCCGAGATTGGGAGGTGAGCAGGGGACAGGCGGCTGTGGCAGGAGAGGGAACAGATGGTGTAGACTCATGCCATCTGCTTTCAAATTGCCAGGAGTTCTGGGGATGAAGGAAGGGACAAGTGTCTAGAAATAGCAGCAGAGCAAGTCCAAAGCCCATAGTCTCCCTCTTCCACTCTCCAGCTGAGATCCTGTTTACTGTTGTACCCCACTCCCCTTTCCCAAACAGTACACATATGCTGTCTCTTCTGATGCCCAAGTTGAGGTAGGGTACATTGACATTGGGCTTTGGAAAGGGAGCATCATGCCTCTTGCCCATATGCATACATGCACATGCACACACATATGTGAGCACATAGCTTTACAGAAGCGCACGAGTACACACACACACATATACACGGTATCCTGAACATTTTTATAAGTTCTGTATCTTCCTTTCTAAAATCTTGAAAAAAAATTAAATTTTTGTCTGTATTGTTTGAAAGTCACTCTTCGTGGGACTTAGGTTCTTTTAATCTTGAAACATCTACTATGTTCTTGGGAATAGGAAACATTTTTTTATTTTTGTTCTTTAAGAGTGGATTTTCTTCCATTTTCTTCTTATTCAGTTACTGTTTAAATGTGTGGGAATCTAATTTTCTTAGTTACTTTTCTTCTTAGATTGTATTTTTTACTACTTTTACTACAAGAGTTTCAGATTCTGGGATAATTTTCAAATTACTATTAGGTTTGGAGCTTCCTTGTCACATGGGGAAAATAAATTTAGATTTTTTTTTTAAGAAGGTGGTACTGGGGATCAAGCTCAGGGTTTTGCACATGCTAGAGAGGCGCTTGGCCACTACACTACATCTCCAGCCCCATAAATTCAGAAATTTAAAATGCAGACAGTGAATCATGTTCTCAAACATCATTGTGCCCACCTCACCCGTTCCACATATGGGGCAGTCATCCTGTTTTCTTGAGTTTCAGAATAAGGGGTCAGAGTTTTCCTTCTTAAAAACTTGGTCTCTTCCAGGCCCTTGAACTTCTTCTGGGTGTGGTTCTACCTACATTCTCTCATGCGGCTTTAAAATACTCATACCAGACCTCAGTCCATATCTGGCTTTATATTCTGGTGCTGGACCCATCTTACAGACCAAACTCTGGTTTCCTGCTTCATTCCTGGTACCCAAGCATTTATTTTGAGTTCAACTTGATGACAAAAAAAAAAGAAAAGAAAAACAAGAAAATGTTGTTGGGTCAGCAAGATGGTTCAGTAGGAGAAGGGTGCGTGTGGCCACATCTGATAACCTGAATTGGAGCTGTGGGATCTACAATAGTAGAGGCGAAGTGACTCTGGCTACCACATTTGTGTTTGTGGGGGTGGGGGGCTGGGGGTTATGATGTGTATGTGCACACACACTCTACAAGTTTGTGGAAGGACAAGATTCTGGGCAAGGGATCCAAAACTACATTTGTTATAACCTAGGGTCAACAACCATTCTCCACGGTGTGTCCTTCATAGACAGGATATCACCCTTCTACCTCTTCTCTGTGTTAAATTTTGACACTTCCTTCTTCCTGGGTCAATGTTATAGGCCAAACTATCTGATCTTTTCATTGCATCCTTAAAAGCCTTTAATTACTGCATTTTTCAAAATCAAGGTCATTATCACACACAAAGCCCTTTAAAACATGATCTCAATTATTACGGAATGTTCTGAGCCCACCCCACTCCATACAACATTCCATGGAAGTTTTAACCTCTGGTATCTCAGAATTTGGGCTTAAAGACAGGGCCTTTCCCTGGGTGGTGGTGACTCGCTCCATTAATCCCAAGCTCTTGGGAGGCAGAGGCAGAAGGGTCTCTATGAGTTTGAGGTCAGCCTGGTCTACAGAGTGAGTTCCAGGACAGCGAAACCAGGAAAACCCTGTCTTGAAATCTCCCCACCCCCAAAAAGCACAGGGCTCTTTAAAAAGTGATTTCAGTTAAATGAGATCACAGGGATGACACCATGCCTGAGTGCTTTATAAGAAAAAGGAGAGACATTGGTGATGGATACACATAGACACGTGGCCATCTGGGGACCTGGAGAGAAGGCAGTCAAGGACAGAGACCTGGGAGAAGCATTTTTAGTAGCATCTTTGTCGTGGAGTTCTAGCCTCCAGAGGGAGGGGAATGCTGTCTACTTGTTTCAGATAGTCATCCACTAGAGTGTGTTCCAGCAGCCCTGGCACACCGGCACACCTCCTGCCTCTCCAGTCATAAATCCACTATTTCCCTTTCCTGTGCCCAGGCCAAGATGTGCTCTTTACATCCCTCAACTGTACAAAGTCCCTTCCCAAGTGGGGACCCCAAGGACTTCTGTAGTGTGGACCCCAAGGACTTCTGTAGTGGGGACCCCAAGGACTTCTGTAGTGGGGACCCCAAGGATTTCTGTAGTGGGGACCCCCAAGGACTTCTGTAGTGGGGACCCCAAGGACTTCTGTAGTGCTTCTACCAGATGTGGGGGCTGAATAAGGATTCCGACAGCGACAGTAGAAACCTGAAGCCATAAATAAGCAAAGGAGATGGGAGTGGGAAGACTCTCCTGAATGATCCAAGTGGTCCCTAAGAGCAATTATGAGAAGATGGTAGAGGGGGCATTTGATGACAAAGGAGGAATTGAGTGGTCATGGGAGAGGATGGCTAGTTAGAATGGGTGGAGGAAGGAGCCAAAGCATACACAGAGCTTTCAAGAGCTTGCGAAGGCAAGGGCCCCCTTTCTCTCCTGTAGACTAAGAAGTACCAGCCTGCTGACACCTCAGCTCAGCAGTTTTGAATTTTGGGCATGAAGAACTCTCAGGGAATAGATTTATGTTGTTTAAATACATCAAGAACACAGAGCAGTGTGACACAGGCCACAGGAAGCTATTTTTCTGGTTGTTTCTTAAGAGTCAAATTGCCTTCTGTTTCCTAATACAGTTTTGCTGCTCCTCATTCAGCTTTCTGGGGAAAAAAAGTCTGCTCTATTGTAATTCTTCTACTTTACTGGATTCCTTTGAAGTTTACAATTATTGTTGTCTTTTTAACTTAGTGTGAGTGAATATGTGTATATGTGTAAGCGCGCATGCTTGCCAGGGCTTTAATGTGTCAGGCAATGACTTTATGGAGTTAGTTCTTTCCTTTCCTTCCACCTTTGCATGGATTTAGAGGATCAAACTCAGGTCATCAGGCTCACATAGCAAATGCTTCAACCACTGAGCAATCTCACAAACACTGAAGCCTCATTCTTTTCCAACTGTTATAATTGCACAGAAAGTTGCAAAGCATACTTTAGTGTTAGCTATGCTTCTCCTAACCTTTGACAATGCTAACATCTTGCATGGCTGTGGTACAATATCAAAAGCAGAAAGCTTACTGTGTTATGTTCATTCTAATTAGGCTGTAGTCCATATTTGCTTGTGACCAGCCATGCTGAGTTTCAATTATATTTTCCGCTAGATTGTGAGTCCTTCGAAGCTTGGGACTAAGTACTTACTTTATCTTCAGAACCATATAACAAACACTAGGGTGTCCATAAATGGGTTTAGGATAAATGAGAGAATCAGAATGAAACAAAGATAAATTTAAGCTTATTTACTCATATTATTTACAATCACAGTTATACCTTGAGTAGAAGGCAGGATATACACGGAACAAAAATATTCAATGTCATTGCAGCTTTAGCAGAATTCCAGTCCTATACTCGGACTTCTTAGTACACATTTCCCCATTTGGAAAACTTTACACATGAGTTTGTGTTAGATAGCCTTTACATCATGTCAATCATGAATTTATTTTGAGCAACAATCTAATGGTTAAACTAATAAGATTATTTATTAGGGGGATAGAGAGATGACTCCACAGTTGGGACACTAACTGCTTTTCCAGCAGACTGGGATTTGATTCCTAGCGGCCACAAGGCAGCTCACAGCTGTCTGTAACTCCAGCTCATGTGGAGTCGACACCCTCTTCTGGTCCCTATGGGCACCGCATGCATGTGGTGAAAAATATATATATATTCACCACATACACACACAGAGAGAGAGAGAGAGAGAGAGAGAGAGAGAGAGAG
>LOEQ01004284.1:8379-19655 GCA_001685075.1 Bramus lutescens
AGAAGAAGAAGAAGAAGAAGAAGAAGAAGAAGAAGAAGAAGAAGAAGAAGGATAGAAAAAATATCAAAAACTTCGGGCAAAGCTCTAGGAGAGAAGGGGGGATGGGCTGCATATCAATCACAGTCCAACACTTCAAGCCTGGGCTCCTAAACCAGGCAGTAGTCCCTGTGTTCTCTAGATATTATTTTAAATGCAGTCAATATTTATATCTGTCAATTGTTTTGCTGCTGGAATGGCTCTATCTTTCAGTCTTCCTGTGAGAACGCGTGTTGTTTGGGAGGAACCAGAGCCACAAGGATAACCAGTGGAAAGCTGTATTATCATCGCATTGAAGACCCAAGACTGGAATTCTGTCCCTGGCTCCAATTTTAGTGTGGTCTCTGGGTTTGTGGAGAAGCTGAAGCACCCAAGTTCCTCCATCCTCCATTCCCAAATGAGCTGCCGCAGTGATGAGAGTGGGGCTCTCCTCTAAAATATTAACTTAAAATCTTCCGTCTTTCTAAACAAAATAGATTCTTCCCTCATGTAATACATCCCAACCGCAATTTCTCTATTCATCCCATTCCCTGTCACCACTATGCCCTTTTCTCTGATGCGCTCACATACTGCTTCTGTCCAGAAAAAAAGCAGGTCTCCAAGAGATCACAGTCAAGCATGACAAACCAAAACACAATCGGTCAAGACAACAACCCTCACACTGAAGCTGGACAAGGCCACCCAATAAGAGGAAAAGTCTCAAGATAGCCGAAAGAGTCAAATACCTGGTGCAGATACTAGACTTTCAGTCTCTGTGAGTTTATAGGAGCCCTGATCAGTTGTCCAGCAGGCCATGCTCTCCCTTGTGTCCTCATTTCCATCCCCTCTGACTCCTACAGTCTTTCCTTCTCCTCTTCTGAAGGATGCCTAGATCTCTGAGGGGAAGGACCTGATTAAGACCTCCAGATTAATATAATCTGTATAATGTTTAACTGTGGGTCTCTGCATCAGCTACCATCTGCTGCCAGAGAAAGCATCTCTGATGATGACTGACTGGACAGGCACCGATCTATGATCACAGCAAAATACCACTAGGAATCATTTCCTCTCTCTTTTTCTTTTCTTTATTGTTTTTAGACCAGTCTTGTTTGATTCTACTCTGGGGCTCTGAGCTCTCTATCTAGTCTCCAGTGCCTGACCATTCAGGCACTGTCAGAAAGGGTTTCCTTTTGTGATCTGGGCCTCAAGTTAATCCAAACATTTGTTGGCCAGTCCCACAAGTTCTGTGCCACCACCACCTCAACACAACTTCAGGCAGGACAGATTGTAGGTCAAAGGTTTTGTGGCTGGTCAATGTTCACACATCTCTTTCTGTAGCCTGCAGAGAACCTTCCTGCACCAAAGACACTAGACCATGAAAATGAGGGCTCCCTGTAAGCACCAGCTCAACCTCTACACATTCAATGACCTATTTGGATGTTGTGCTCAGTAATAGGGGCCAACTGTCAGTTTGCAGAGAGCAACCCTATGTCCTAGTATCAAACTTACTTGTTTGGGGATCTCCAGGGGAACCTCTTAGCAAGCAAGCTCCCTCGCCACTGGGAGCCATGATTGGCCACAAAAGATGTCCAGTTTAGGTTCTGTACCCTCTCTTACCAGGGTCCTTATTAGATTCTCCCTCAAAGATTCCAGGGAATCTTCAACTGCACTAGGTTTTTGCATCGCCCCTCAAATGCTCCCCAATTCAAGACGTCTCTCCTGTACTCTCCCTCAATCCACCTCCCCACCACACCTGATCCCTTCTACTCCTATCCCCACCTGTCCCCAGTATACTAGCAAAATCTATTCTATTTACTTTTCCCTGGGTAACCTATGCATACCCTCTATAGCCTCCTCTTTACCTCTTTGAGTCTATGGATTATAGAATAGTTATCATTAACCTAATGGCTATTATCCACTTGTAAGTGAATACATGCCATATTGGACTTTCTGGGCCTGGGTTACCTCACCCAGGATAATGTTTTGCTATTTTCATCAATTTTCTGCAAAGTTAATGATACCATTTTTTTTAACAGCTGAGGAATACTCCATCGTGTAAATGTACCTCATTTTTTATCTTCAACATTTTGCTTCTTCTTGTAGAGGCTAGCAATCAATCTGGGTCATCATCCAATTTAGTCACATTTTTTTCATCTTCACGGGTATTAAGAAGTCAATTTTACCCAGTTTCTTTCTTATCAGACTTTGTTTTGCAGTAATAAAATTGTGACATTTCGCTTGCTGAATGATACCACCTGCACAGACCACAGGGGCTTTCCACTGAACTATGTGGAGCTCAGTTCTTCATTCTTTATAACGAGGGGACTCAGGAAGCGTGTGCAGGTCCTAAGGCATAAGCAGCTTACCTGTTTCAGTTGGTGTGCTCAGGTTTCCTCCCTTTCCACTTTATTAATTTATTTGTTCCCATTTCTTCCTAAATTAACAGTTCTTGGAACTGTAAGTTCCAAAATCACATAGATATCAATTGATTGAGGCTGTGTTTCAGTGTGTCTGGTCATAATATCTATGATCCTTTATTATAATAACCTTGAACCAGACTTACCACATTAAGATAAAGCAGAGAATCACAAAAGGAGATATGTGAAATAATTTTAACTGCTGCAGATTTGGAGATATACATGACAGGCTATCTACACAGGAAATCAGTTCCATTCTGGAGAGTCATGTCCAAAGAAAACTTTATTGCAAATCACTGCAAACATATTTGATTTTAACCTATGGTACTTTCTGTTAAGTAACATTAGAAGCACATTTTCTACATTGAAAATGTTTCATTTTTTTTTACTAAAATTCCTGCTGCAATTTAAAATTATTGTCATGGCAAAATAAAGTTATATATTTTTAATGTGGCTTGTGCCTTCCAAGTCAATGATAAGATTTCTGCCATCTAAATTTACATGAATACAACTAAAAGTATTTAGAGTAATGGGACTTGTTCAGTTCAGTCCAGGGCCTTCTAGGTTGACTTCTCTGGGGCTGACAGTACACACAGATATCAGGCAGGCTACAGCAGAATGATAGGAGAGAGAAATCTAAGGAGATTCGCCAGATGACAAGAAAATACCATTAAATAACAATCTGATTTTTGAGAGAACAAAGCCAATTTGAAAAACAAATTTACTAGTGCTACTTAATTACCTAATTATTATTTTCCTACTTATTTCCAATTAAAATCCCAAAGTATAAATATTCTTAAATTAGACACCCTTAAGAACTCTGTGAGTCCTCCCCTCTTATTGACTTCTAAAGATAAATAAATAAAGGCAGATCTTGGAATCTAAGTGAAGTGATAATGACAAGGTGTTTTGTCCAGGACTCAGTGCTGACGGGTTCCATCTGCCATTTCTCACATTGTCTTTCTGCTTTGTTACTCCTCTATTGAAAGGTCTTTTGCTAGATCTGTCCAACTCTAACACATCCGTAGAACATGCTATGAAAGCTTTATAAAATTGCCCTTTGACCTTTTTTGCATCTAAAAATGTATTTAATTTGTTCTTCACATGTGAGAGAAAGAAGCAGGTAAATAGTGAGAGAGCATGACTCTGGGAAGTGGCAGAACTAACATTTCTGACACAAAGTGGTTTTCCTATTTCTATGACATCATCTTTGCTTCACATGCATGAGTTGGTTCAGTTCACAATCATTTTCAACTTCAGCTCAAACACTTCCCAAGTACAAGAATTCTAAAGCATTTTCAGGAAGTGAGCTTTATGAAGAGATTTCATGAAGGCATCTCTTTCTTACCTATCCCATAGGACAGTACTAAATATCCCTTCCTGAGAGAGCAAGGCCAATATAAGGTTACTTGCTTTTGCCCAAGAGCTGTTCGTATGTTTTTCTAAGTTGTTTGCTTTCTTTTAATCCAAGTATGAACTCCCTCTCTCTCTCTTTAGGAAACTTTTACAGAATTTAAACTAATGTGCCTGCTTCTGAGTGCTTTCTTTCTCCCTCATTTCCTTTTAGTTGTTAATTTACCATTCCCAGCTGAGATACTTGAGCAGACAGAATCAACCCAGCTCCGGCCTAATTGGTTCATCATGCACTTTATGATAATTTTCATTCTGGATTTTGATTAGGTCAGTATGGGACTGCTTTGGTCAATGCTTGTAATGATCTGCCTATTAACTCTGAAATAGGGTCTTTGACTGTTCTTATCTTATTAGATATCTCAGCTGTCTTAACTCTGCTAACCAGGAAATATTATTGAACTGTCCAAATCATCTGTATCAGAGGTTAACATTTTTCGGATTAGTTTCCCATTTGCCCTAACTTGTTGCCTTCATTGACAGCTCAAAATGTTGTACACACACACACACACACACACACACACNATATATATAATATCAGACTACTCAGTGCTGACAAAGGAGCTGAGAGTTCTATATTGTGACATGCAGGCAACAGAAACTGTCTACCATAATGCGTATAGCTCAAGCATAAGAGATCTCAAAACCCATCCCCACAGTGACACACTTCCTCCAGCAAGGCCACACCTATTCCAACAAAGCAACTCCTCCTAATAGTGCCACTCCCTATACCTTATGGTGGACAATTACATTCAAACTATATATGTGAATGAATACATGTATGGAATATTTTGATACCATCTTACCTTATGTTTAAGTCATTATTGTATCACATTTCATGTGCATATATATGTGTTCATATGTAAATCTTCATAAACAGATATAAATATATAAAGAGAGAATATATTTACATGTATTTAGCATTTGACTTTATGCAGATATAATTCTGACAATTCTGCATTCATTCTGCCTAGAGAAAAATGAGTAAGGTAAATCTTATAACAGACATCAATAATAATGAATTTTACATCTATGCTTGATTTTCAGTTAGAAGACTGAATTATCAGTCACACTTATTGAGACCTATTAACTAAATAATGAGCTTGAGTTCTTAAGTTGTCTAAGTCATTTTCATACGCACATTAACTTAGAAACAATCTTCTCACAAGCAAAATTGTTTGCATCTGAAACATGGATAGTTTTGTATTAGTCTCATTTTAAGGGGCACTTCTTAAAGCTATCCCTTCTATAATTGCTTTTCATTGAACCTGTTGGTTACAAAAGCTTTCTGCTCTCTGAGCTCATGAAGATATGCATCATAGGTATACACAGAGGGATTACCCCCTGAAGGCAGTGGAACATTTGCTTGTTCAACTTCACCAAAGCTACCGTTTAGGCAGGTACTTCAGAAGCATTGGCAGGTGGGCCTGAAGACAGGTCTTACAGGTAGGGCCAACGCATCAAGGGTGCTGTGTTTGTTTTAGTAGTATGGAACTTTCTATACTGAGACAGTTGGTCTCATAACTAACTTTATTCCATCAAGATACAAGTCAGACTCCAGGTTTGTTTATTTACGAAATGATTCATGCCACTTATACCTTAATCAGAATTGTTACCTCCTAGCAAACAATTGATTATCAGTATGATAAAGAAAGCAATACATTTCTTTGTCTCATGCTGTATGCCTCCAGTGAAGATCTGCCCACTCACATCTGTTAGACGCCCATCTTCTGTCTCCTGAAAGGTTCAAAGACATTTTCATCTGAAAATATTTGCATTTCATCATCTTTCCCTTCAGTCTCCCCGCCATTATTCAACCTACTAGTTAAGGTGACACTGAAAATCAGAGTCAGAAGTCTGACATTTTTGCTGATTTCTCCCCCATAATTCTGGTACATTGTAAATGACGCAGTTCATTAGATCCCTAGACACCTTCCTCGTCAGTCACGTCCTAACTTAGGTCATTCTCTGAGCCTCCTGGGAAGCTTTAACAACTACAATCCATAGAATGGATAAAACTGTCCTTTCCTGCAACTCCATCAGCAGGACTTTGTGGAGTGTTCTACTGGTATTGGTGGCAGTCGTATTATTTGCTGTTGTTGTTGAGGATCTACTAGCTTTCACTAACATTTCTGTATCACTTTTCTCTACTTTTTTCAGAGATACAGTGCGTAACTACCCCTTTACCTTTTGGGAAAAAAGCATCTAATATAGACCAAAAAAGAGTAGTTTTATTGTGTATAAAAACAGTATAAAGGGTTCAGTGTTCTTGCCAAAGTTAAGCCTTGGAAGATGCATGACTCAAAAAATGGTATCCTATTTTCTAGATTGAGTTTCATAAGAAGTCAGCAAAAAGGAAATCTGGAAACAGAAACTTCCTTGATGGCATCGAACTTTTAGGCTAAAGAGACTAAGCTATATATGTTCATTTGAATTAAAAATGTCCCCCAGAGTCTTCTGTATCTGAACATAAGTCCTCAATTTGTGGGGTTGTTAGGAAAGATAGTCACAGCCTTGATAAAGAAAGTTGTCACTGGGTGACCTTTGAGAGTTCATATATTCAGTCAGCCCCTTTCCAGTCCACTCTTTCTTTGCTGTGTGTTTGTAGTTGAATATATGATCCCTCAGCCTCCAGCTCTGGGGTGGCTCCTGCCATGTCTTCCCTCCCATTTTATATTCTCCCTCTGGATTCATAAAACCTCATAAACTCTTCGCTCTGTGAGTTGCCATGGTCATGGTGTTTTAACAAAGTAAAAGAAAATGAGCTAATAAAATATCCAAAATTTTAGCTAAATAATTTTATAATTTCTTATACTCATAGTTTTTAATTAAAATATGTTTAATTGAAATAAATCTCCTGTTTCTTCAGTCCAAGTATGCATTCACATAATCTAAGATAATAATATATCCAGGCTCATAAACGGTATGTCTAAACTGGAAGATACTTTAGTGTCATATTTTCAAAAGAGTGCAAACAAAGTACCAGAAACAATTTAATGTTTTAAACATGCTTGTGATGATGGACTGATAAAGTTTGTATACTTAATAAAATGATTATATATTAAATTCTTATTTATTAAGTAAATTTTAAAAATTAATCTCAGAAAAATTACATTTTATAGTCATTATTTGCATATAGTCTCATACTACTAACAGTGCTTATGTAAAGAATAGAAACACAGTAATGTTTATTAATGATTAAATTGAATATGTGTTGTATAAAGAAGTGAATAAAAATAAAAGTTTTATATAACTTTTTCAAAAATATTTTATACAGTACAAATTACTTATTAAGTTAAACCGAATATAAAGTGTAATTGCTAAACTCAAGTTCAAATATTCAAGTGACATGATTTTATCTTGAATATTTTAATGTCTCATAAGTTTTATTGAACATTACAGTTATAAATGAAGCTGTCAAACTTCTGTGTCTATTCTACAAGTGAAGAAGTGGTAGATTACATCAATATATTTCAACAGATCCACAGATGAGAAGCTCAATCATGAACTGTGTAGTATAGGAAAATATGCTCAGCCATCAAGAGTAAGTCATACATATCTGGAACTAGATCATAAGTGTACCCAGAATTTCCAATAAGAATATGATCAGAAGCAAGATGATGGAAGTTTGATATTTTTGTTTTAATTGATTATCAAGCGCTGTGCCTTTCCACTATCAGTGAGTCAAGCTCATTGTGCTCATACCTTCAGGGAATTTTGATGCAGCTATCTTTTCCTTTTATAAACATAAAACAGGACATTTGAAATTGCATATCTTGAGGCAGCATTGGTGTAAGCCACAAAATAGAGCATCAGGACCACAGCTCCCCATGGGTGCTGAGGAGCATAACATCTCCCAGTGAAAACTGGATTACTATTAAGAGAATGCTCCTCCGTCCTCCAATCTGAACCCATTACCTACCATGCTGCAGTAGAGACTCTGAGATCCTGAATATTAGACATACTCATCTGTAATGAAATATATCTTCACTATATAACTATCCATGTCAACATATAAGGAAGGGTTCACATGCTTTTATTTGGAGGAACACCATTCTCTATAGAATATCATCTTTTAACTGAAACAAATATTGTATTCTAAATAAAAACATTTAGGTAATGCTCAAACATAAAGACATGATCTAAATGCTGCCTACATTAAGTGCCCACTGCAGTGAATTTCATCTTCTGTATATTTTAATGGTATATTTATCCTTTACTGAATAGCCTACATTTCATATGTAAAATTATTCCTTGTTCATGACTTCTCTTATACAGTAAAACACAATGTCCCATGTCATTTTATGGTTGCATCTTTAATAAATAATTTGTGTTTGATATAATGCCTATAGTTGAATAATGGTTCCTGCATAAGTCAGAATGCTATCTGTTTTTCCTCTTCAATGAATTTGTTGATATACCCAGCTAGAACACTATGTCTATGCAGTTTGTCATGGGGCCATGATAAACTACACTGGGAACACCTTATCCTTGTTCTGTATCTGTGAGTGCTTGGGGTAGAAACCTGGTTGAAGGTCTGTTCTCATGCTTCCAGATGGGTGCTGGGAAGCACAACGCCCCCTCGTGAAAACTGGCTTGCTACTCAGAGAATTGCCTTCTGTCCTCTAATCTGAACCTATCCTGCATGTTTTCCTTACCAGGATTTGAAGAACATACTCTGTTCCCGTCCAAATGTGAGAAGTTTAATTTCAAAATAAAATATGTCACAATAGCAAGAAAACAAAAGTGAAAAGCTCTCTTATTTCAGTGTCAGTTACCATATATTATTTCATTTGTTGTGTAAAATATTGTGAATTCATCCAAACATTTTACACATTTTAATCTTGTGAAGCTGAATACTTGGAAAGAAATGTCAAGGAAATATTTCCCTTGCACTGCCCAGTCTAGACTTGACAGTTTAACAGCTACTTATCTTTACCTCTCAAACATGTATCACTTCTTTTGTTCTGCCTTCAAAAGAAGAATATTTTACTGTTCTTTATTTTAATCAGTACCAATAACCTCTGTAGATGTGAAGGATACACAAAAAGTTGGGAACTCTCAGTGACTCTTGTTAAAATGTTTATCTCTTCCATACAACACCATTTAATTCATTAAAAAGCAAATAAACAAAAAAATGATGTATGAGACTTTTTTTAGTGCTTAAGTGAAGAAGAATCAGGGCTTTCTACTCTATAAAAGCACTGATAATCCTTATTAAGACAAAAACACTCTTCCAATATAAAGCACATCAGTTTCTGTAACCACATAAGACTTGTCAAATATCTAGCCAATCACTCAAGTACCAACCTAGTGAAATAGTACTCGTTACTGAAAGTGCAGGGGACATATACAGATCAAAATATCTGTCCATTGCAAGATGCTTTTTCTATTTTCAAAAGCCAAGCTGGTAGGTCATGGGGTGTCTGCAAACAGAGAATGAAATTTAGAAGTTTTTAAAGTATAGTTGTTTCACTTCCTATTTTATCTTGTGATAACTCAAAAACAGCATCTTCAGTTAAGCACTTCAAGTTTTAATGTGTTCTTCTGACATTTGAATAGGCTAGTTTTTGGCTGATATAATTTAGGTTGATAAAAAATGGGAATAAAATAATAATCTAAATTAAAAAGTTCCACATATTTTCACAGCAAAGAAAAAGTGATTCTTCCTCAAACAAAAAAGAAAGATGTTTTTGTGATAAGCCAGTATGTAAGTAAGGGTGGCATCTACAGGTATATAGCAATATAAGATCACAAAAAACAGGGTCTATACAGGCTCTAATAGATGCATGAGTTCCCCTATTCTGACAATTCATTGTGGTTCTTGAGGATGTTATGCATGTTCTGTAAGATACTTGGATATTAGAAACACATTTAAGAGAGCAATTCAGAGAATTATGGCATGAAAAGGTAAAAACAGCCTTAGAGAGAATACTATTTTCTATTCAAAAAAGTTATTTTGAAGAGAAATGTTTGTCTCTAAAAATCACTAAATTTGGTCTTGAACAAATCCATGTATGTGTATAATGCATTTTGATTACTCTTAAAACCTCTCAGTTCTCTCTAAGGCCTCTCAGCTACTCCTTCTACAAATCCCTTTCATACATTTGCGTTTTTGTTTTGTGGTCCAGTGAGTTCAGGAGAGATGTCTACATAGCAGTAGGCTTGGCGTCATTTATTGGAACCTGTAGGTACTACCAGTGGCTGTAGAACTGAAGACAATGATTGTCTCTCATTCAGAATTAATCAGGAGTCAGTAGTTCATCAGGATGTAAGAGGGACTCATGAACCTCTCTATGGTTAAGGACTAGTTATGAAAGACTCATTCTCATGTAGGGCCAATGCTGGCTAGTATTAGCTATCATGAGGTTATGGCGGCAATGACTGTACAGTGGCTGGAGAATATTCATGTCACATTTTCCCTCACGGTTTCCTACCACTGTTTTAAGATGCTCCTGTGCTTTAGAAGAGATGGTAAAAATTGTAATGTTTAGTACTAAGCACTCAGAAGTCACTTATTTTTTCAACAACTTATGCAGTCATGAATCCCTGCATTCACTAATGTTCATTGTAAAGAAAAGCTTTTATGATTAAGTCTAAGGGCAGCATTGTTTATGGATGTGAGAATAAATATTTAAAAGGCACCATGGCAATTGCGCTAAACAACAATACCCAACCTAAAGCTCAGGATCTCTTTACCCATACATTTTTGACCAGGTTTCTAGAACCAGTCATGATTTCCTCAGTAAAGTGAGCCTCAAATCCAATCAGAATGTAGATGATTATTCCCATATAAGTTGTGCCACTGTTGGCAGTGCAACTACCTTGTCAGGTTGATATTTTAGTTCATAGGGTTAAAGGTGAATGATTTTTTGATATATTTTACCCTCCAAATGCCAGCATAATATCTTCTGGAACTATCAAAGTTACCTGTCAGAGAAGAGACTTCCAGATCATTTCAATGTTGCTTTCCTTTAAAGTGTTGGGAGGGGTAATTCTGGACTACCCATGATCAATTGCTCATTAGGAGGGATCCCAAGCCTGGCGCTAAACCATCTCTTTGAGGAACAGCAGTATCCAGCCACATAACGTAACTCTCTTCTTATTCCTTTTTTCAAAGCACATTTTAATTGGCTTATAAAATAGTATTATTTTTGCTTCTCAGTCAGCCTTCATTGTCAGCCACATTCAGAAAGTCCGGTTTGATCATATGCTCCATCAGTTCCAGTGCAGCTGGCTTTGGTGAGCTCCCGTTAGATCAGTCCCATCATCTCAGTGGTTGGATGCATCCCTCGTGGTCCTGACATCCTTGCTCATGTTCTCCCTCCTTCTGCTCCTCATATGGACCTTGAGAGCTCAGTCTAGTGCCCAATGTGGGTTTCTGTCTCTGTCTCCATCCATCACCAGATGAAGGTTCTATGGTGATATGCAAGA
>LOEQ01004284.1:19930-36920 GCA_001685075.1 Bramus lutescens
CTGACTGCTCTTAGGACTGGAGAGGGAGGGGGGAGGAGAGGGGAGGGGGGTGGAAATGGGAGGATGGGAGGAGGTGGAAATTTTTAATAAAAAATGAAAAAAAGAAAAAAAAAGATAAAATAGCATTATTTTCATATATTCCTTATTTATATATAGTTAACTTTATGAATCTATCCACTTCTGTATACATATTTTTCTTTAACCTTTGAACCTCAGTATATGCCCTTCCATTTAAATGCAGCCTATATTCTGTTATCAACCACATATTTCTTTAAGGTTTCCACAAACTCCAATATATCCTTTCTATTTATAGGGCTTCCAAAGATACCACAAATGGCAAATATAAACCTGAAGATTTGAAGCTAAGAAACACATATGAGACCAAACATTTAGTATTTGTCTCTCTGGGCCTTGGTACCTGGCACAGTATATTTTCTTTGGTTTCATACATTTCTTCAAGTTTCATGATTGTAGTTTATTTTGAAGCTGACTAAAATTTTGTTGTATGTATAAACTACATTTTCATTACCTATTTATCAGTTAATGATCATCTAGACTGATTTGATTTTCTAGATATAAGAATAGAGAAGCAATAAACACATATGCGTTAAGTATCTCTGCAGTAGAAGAACCGCTTGGCCTGGGAGATGTCTCCATCAGTCATATGCCTGCTGAGTAAGCATGAAGATTTTAGTTTGCTTCCCAACACCTATGTAAAGTGCTGGATATGCTCCAAGGCTCACACACACACACACACACACACACACACACATCATGCCACTATAAAAATGTAGTAGCATTTTAAAAATACTTAATATATAAATATGGTATAAATTACTGCCTCAAATAAACATAATATTTATCTTGACTTTGCATGCTTACTCTAATTATAAGATAATTAATTATATCATTATTGCTAAAAAGGGATGCTTTTGATTTTAAGATTAGCAAAGAATGTATTATTGGGAGGAACTTGGTCTGTTCTTCCTGATTCCCCCAGAGAGTGACCAGCTGTATTTATGGTACCTGAAATGCATCATCTCACTTTTTATTGCGATTATCATGCAGCAATAGATCCTTCCACATGAATTGAGTGCATATGTAGGAGCTTAGAACACCTAATTGGAAGTGCTACCAGTTGTCTGTTCTAATGAGCTGCTAGCTAAAGTGAAAAATATCAAGGGATTGTCTCTTCTGTACTCAGAGACCTTTAAATGTCTTGGAGAAAGGGAAGAGGAAGTTGTTGAGCAATACTGCAATTGTGAGTTGTACCTTCTGTCTCAGCAAAGCTTTTCCTGTCATATCTTTCCAGATTCATTTTGTTTACTCATGAGAATTGCATTATTGTCGAAGTATGTACCTCTTCCACATTTAACATACTACTATTCAGTACATTTCTGGCTTTAATTTTTTCTAAACTTATTTTTAAGATATATTATATTGTCTTTCTTTATTTTATGGTGGATTATCTTAGGTGGTCATATTTTGAGATGGAGCTAAAGCTGCTATCATCAAATAGACAACAAAAATTGTAAGTGTGACATTAGCCAATTAGCAGTTCTACTACTTTTCAGATGCTCATTATCTTTTCAACTCCTAAGACAGTACAGATGAGTCTGCCTTACACAGATGAATTAGTGTTATTTAATTTCTATAAGTGTTTCTGAATATTTGAGTGTATTTCATCCCTAAAAGTTGAAATCATATGTTGTAAATATCTACATGTTAATTATCTCATAGTATGAGATTTTTGATGGAAATCTTTATTAATGTCATGTACTAATAGTTGATCTTTCTCAACTGGGTATCAGAAAATCTGACAGGAAATGCTATCCAACAAAATGCTCAAAATTATTTACATGTAAATTTGGTATTTGATTATAAAGAGCCAAAGAAGTTTCTGTATTTCCTTGACTAAGCCATCAGACACAATTATCCTAAGGCAGAAAAATAAATCATAACCTAGGAGAAGGTCTCTAATTCAGAGGATTACAACTTGTAAATAATTAGTATTGTCTCAATATTGGTTGAATATCCCTCATCCTAAAAAGCAGAAAGAAACTCTTCTAACAGTCTTGTCTATTTCATATTCCTATTTAAAATAAAAACATTGTCCACATAAATCAGGAAATGCTCTAGGAATTCCTACCGCCAGTAGCCTTTAAGTTACCTGCCCACTTGGGCATGGCCTCTTATGCTACATAGGCTCCCCTCTGGCCTGTTTTCCAGCTGCAGATTCGGTTGCTGTTCCCATTAAGCGTTCTTCTTTAAGGAAATATAACATATTAGTCAGCTTACACCATCAAACAGAATGCCATAGAGGAAATATTTTAAGGAATAAAACATTGTCTCTTACAGTTCTTGGGGATGAGAAATATATGATCAAAAAGCTGGTAGGTGGATTTTTATTCAAAGGTACCTCTTAGGCATCTTGCTTCCTGATGCAGTTTTAGATGGCCTCTTCTTTGGGCCAGCCTGGAGAGAGAGAGAATGGAAAAGAGCTCTCTTGTCCATTTGACAAGGGCATGGAGCCTGTTATGAAGGTCTATTTTCATGGTATAATTGAAACACACTAATCCTCCAAAAGCACTCTGTTCAATTGAATTGTAGGTTAAGATATAGTGGTATACACCTTTAATCCCAGCACTTGGAAGGAAGAGGCAAGAAAAGCTCTGAGTTTGAGGCCAGTCTGGTTTACAGAGTGAGTTCTAGGACAGTCAGGGATACAGGGAGAAAACCTATCCTAAAAAAAACAAGTATGTATGTAAATTTTCAGCATATGACCAAATGAGTAATTTATGGATTTGGGGATGTGGTAATATAGGTTTTACATCATAACACACAAGAAAGTAACATGTTCTTATCTCCTTTATTTTCTTTTTGAAAGAGAAAAGAAATGAACCTTAGCTCTGACAGAGAGAAGGAATACTGCATCCTCAAACAGCTTCTGTGAATTTCAATAGGAGCATTAGGTGCATAGTCCTAATTGTCCTGTGGTAATTAAATTAAATTCTATCTGTGTCAGTCTTCAACTTTCTTGCACATTGAGTATTTAGTCTCTGTAGATTTAAAAATTCATCAATAAGTATTTTAACCATTAAAAGTGACAGCAAAAAATAGACCTGGGTAGTCTCAGGATATAGTACTCAGTATCAGGTTTTTTTTTTTTTTTGAGAAAGGATTTCTCTGCAGATTCGGAGTCTGTTCTGGAGCTAACTTTTGTAGTCCAGGCTGGCTTCAAACTCACAGAGATCTGCCTGTCCCTCCCTCCCGAGGGCTGGGATTAAAGGTCCGTATGAGATCTGTAAAACTACCCTATTCCCCACAAACCTGAACTGAGCCAGGAATGTTGGGCTCAATATTTGTTACCATTCCAATAAATAGTACTATCTTGGGAAGAGAGTATTTCCAAGAAAGTATGTTCAGTTCTGGAAATGCTAATGGCTTGGCAACATTCCCCCAAGTATTTCTAACTTGAGGCAAAGAATGAGGGCAGAGTGCAGCTAGTTACTGGGTTGTGGTATCTGCATTTCCTAAATTCCCCAAAATACTTTTCTACTCTTCCCTAGTGCTTTGCTTTCCTGTGAAACAAGCTCATTCCTGGGGATTTGGTACAGCTTAAATGTTTTAACGTGGTGCCAAGACTACTGCTGTTGCCTATATGCCTACTTAAAACTCACACACACACTCATCCGAGAACAAACATTGTTTCCCATACAGTAAAGAGGAAGTAGATTCAGATTTGAGTTTCTTTAGGGACAAGATCATGCTGAGAGGCAAATGAACAGCCACTGCGGGGAATTTATTTCTCCTGCTGAAAAAGCTAAGGCTAATAATAATTGAGGTTGATTTGCAAAGTGCACAGCCTCATAACAATCATATGATACCTAGTAATTCTGAAATTGAGGTAAAAAAATGAAGCACTTCAGAAGCCGGAATTATGAAAATCAAGAAGTTGCTTAAAATATTTGAGGGTGTGCTTAGAGAATTAAATGCCATATGCTTTCTTTGCTTCTAAAGAGAGACTATGTTTTCTCTTGGAACAAATTGCACACGCAGGTGTTTGATACAGGGTTTAAAAGCTATCAAGAAGAGCCAGAATGTTTGGGGTTGGGGTAGGAGGTGTTAATTTGGAGAAAGCGGTGTGTGCTGGGGGTGGGTTGGAGGAACAAACAGTAGAGAAAAATGCATTTGCTATGCCTGTGGATAGGGTAGAGATGCTAGAATTGGAATTAGCACCATGTTTAAACTCACCTTTGTTCATAGACACAGGTTGAATGCTACTTCTTAATAATTTTCTTTGGAATCACTGATATTAGAGGAGTAACAATCATTTTCTTGTTTATAAAGTAGGCTAAATTTATTCCCATTTACAGAGGAAGGTAAATGGTTATTATTTCTCTTCCTAATGAAGAACTGGGGGCGTGTATATGCTTCTTAGTAAGCCATCGGATGTCAGATACTTGAAGCATCAGTATTATAATCTTGTTGATGAAGCGTACATTTTATTTGTGTTGGAATCTCTACTGAAGCATTTTCAATGCAAATGGACCCCCAGGTTAGATACTCTAAAATTTCATATTTATGGTTTGAGAATACCAGAAAACAATAAAATATTTGAAAAGATAATTAGACAGAATTAGGTTCAATCCACACATTTCAAAGTATTACAGTGACTTTTCTTACTAGCATGCAGACTATTACCATGGTCTGGACTGTGTGACACTCAGACTTCAAGACAGAAATAATATTTTCAACCGAAGTCAGTAGTAACACAAAAGATGAAGATAGTTTAAAATATTCAGCAGGATTCTTTGAGAAAAGATTGTGTAAACTGATTTATTTAAAGCACTATGCCTCTTTTATTAATTTCCTTTTTAATTTCTTCCATTCTCGAAGTTTTCATAAGTAAAAAGTGCTAAAGATAGAAAAAAGTTTTCAGAGCTGTAACACTATATTTAAAACACACTTTTAATAGTCAAAGAATCACCAACGATGAAAAGAAATTAATCATTTTCATCTCCCAATTATTTAATTGTAATTAAAAGGTCCAAGATTATTTATTTTCCCCATTATACTATGTATAAATATATATTATTTTATTCAGAAATCGGGAAATTATTAATATAATATCCATTATGCTATATTTTCTGAGATTAACGTGCAAAAGTATTATGCATTATGTTTGTGAAAGAGGTATTTATTAAAATTGTCTAAAGCAAAAATGATTGACCATGAGAAAATTCACAGTAGTTCTTGTGATTAACCAATAGTAAAAATAAACTGTTAAAACCCTATGACAATGATTTGTGATAAATGTAAGCCTACTTCAAAGCTCTCTTTGCCTCTTAGAGCTTAGTTAGCCATATACTCAACTGCCCTATGAAATGAGGCTATAAAATGCATTTGTTACTCTTAACAAACCTGATTTTCAACCCATCCATTTTCAATGGATTTATTTTGGGAGCTCAGTAACTCCAACACATTAAGGAAATTAATATATGATATTGGACCCAGGTTGGTAAAAATATTTGAATCTTAAAAGTATATAATATATGTTGGATTTTTTCCCCAATCCTCTACACCTAAATAAATCTGTGGAGTTAGACAAAGACTGTTAAACTATGTTGACATTTTTTATTGGTTAGTTCCCAAAGCAAATGACCCAATAGTTCACCATCATCCCAATTTGTATATAATGCTGCAAACATATGGCCTGCTGATAGATATGGCATATAAGATGATAATGAAATTAGATATTTCCACAATTATTCATTACTTCCTTTTACTAACTCTGTTTGCTCTCTCATTTTAATGTCAGTAGAGGAATCTCTTTCTCCTGTCTTGGACAAGTGATTTTATTCAGAAGACTTCCAAAGACAATTAAACAGATAAGAAAGAAAAATGCTTAATCTGGACAATTTGGCAGCATCTTCCATCAAGGTAAAAAAACTGGAAAAGTGAAGAATATCATATTAGTAACCATAAAAGCCTCTATGTAAAAGTAGTAGACTTGAGTTAAATGGATTGCTACCTTACTCAATTTTATGTTTAATGAAAGATTAAGTCAAGTGGGAGAAATATGATAAGACTGTAGAAATGTCTTTTTAAAACAGTTTTTGTTCAGATGAGCAATTAAAAAAGAAGGAAATTTTTTTGTTAGTCTGGAGATGCTATTGTGGGTCTGGATAGACGGTTCCCCTGACAAGAACATTGGCTGTTCTTGAAGAGGACCTGCACTCTGTTCTAGTACAAACACATAACTGTACACAACTCTAATTCAAGGAGCTCTGACACCCTCTTCTGCCCGCTGAAGGCACCAGTCATGCATGTGGTATACATACATATGCAAAGGCAAACAATTATACAAACCCAATAAAAATAAATCTTTAAAAAAAATGGACATTTACCTTGTTTCCCTTTTTCTTTTGTGCTAACGGTTGAGGTGTTTGAAATTCAGAAAGAATTCTTTTTTTTCTTTCTTACTCTGCTGGAAATTTATTAGTGGTACTAATAAAACACATATACACATTGCATACCAAAAAAGTTACAATAGGTGTATATTGGCTCTGAAACTTATAAGGCAGAACATGTAATATTCTATGTAAGGTCAAATACTTCATTTTCAGCCTTTTTCCAGGTAACATTCTTAGAGATTAACTGACAATAAGATAATTTGAAGAATTCATTATTCTTTTTAAAAAATTACACATAATTTATAAAGTGTGTGGGCTTAACTAGAAGACCAGTAACTGGAATAATATGAGCCAAGTTTGGCTGACTCAATTTAACAACATTGAGATGTGATGGTGTTGGCATAATGACATCATCTCTCTCTTGAGAACAATCTCTGGAGTGCAGGTGGCATAGCTAGACTGATGTCATTAGGAAACAGCAAATGCATACACACCACCCATCTCAGAGTCCAGAGGTATGTTTGTCATCCCTCCCGAATTTGGGATGAAGGAGTCAAGCAGTGGAACTTCAACATAAAGTCTTATATATCAATTTAGTCTCTACCTTAATGTTCTGTGTGACTATGAAATCATCTATCCTTGCAACCAGTTAAGGCTATAAATATCAGCTATATAAAAAAATTGTGGAAAGGCCTATATATGTTCAAATATACCACTCTTCTGACATAATTTCATCCTTTATGTGAGCTACACAATATCATAATTTAATAAATATGACATGTACCTTACACTTGTAATCTCAGTAATAAGGAAACTGAGGTACAAGGAGTATGAGTTTCAGGACAATAATGATTTCAAGCCAGCCTGGATTACATTGTAAGATATTTTTTTCCTTAAAGGCAAAACAAAAGCAATGATAAATTGGTAAATATATCTTAAATTACTCACAACAGTTTCCTATATATGTGACTTTGTCCCATATGACAATGATAATTATAGTATTAAAATATAAAAATTAATTTTTGTAACAATAACTATAACATACATGCATTATAAGTAACTATATATGTATCCTATATATTCATATACATACATACGTACATACCCTTTCCTCCCCAAGTTGCTTTTGTTTGTAATTTTTATTACAGTAATTACCTAACAAAAGCACACCCTCATAGCCATTCTCAGAGGTGTGTCTTATAGGTAATGTCAAAGTCAAGTATGTAAGTACATAGAGACTATTTAAATTTCTAAAGAAAGCTATATATCACAGGGTAGTTTCAAACTTCCAACCCTCCATATATGGGTTTTTGAGACAAGGTTTCTCTGTGTAGCTTTGGAGCCTGTTCTGGCCCTAACTCTTGTAGACCAGGCTGCCCTCGAACTCACAGAGATCAACCGGCCTCTGCCTTCTGAGGGCTGGGATTAAAAGTGTGTGCCACCACATCCCAGTTTATAATTTAATATTTTAAGCGTATGTCCAGGGACAAACTAAACTGAAAGAAAAATTTCCTCAAGAGGAAATTTAGGTGGTACATGGCTGTGATGCCAGTGCATGGGTCAAAGAGGCAGTCAGCTATTTGTGAATTCCAGGTTATCTCAGTCCACATAGTGAGTTCCAGAACACCCAGAGTTACATGCAGAGACCCTCAGAAATGTAAAGAATTAATCTGTAGTCTGTCAGCATCAGTTGATTCAGATCTGTTGTTGCTTCATATCAGAGCTGTTTTTAATGTGTTAAATTCACAGACCTAGTTCTATAGTAATTGAAGTTTTAAATATAATTTGAACCTGATCCAAACCCTGCCCAATACATAGTGTTTTATCACTTTTATGGATCTGAATCTTTGATGTCTCAATTTACATGTTTTAAAAGTCTATGGATGGTTTATTACCTCAAGAAATCCTTGAAATCTAAAAGGTCAAATATGTTGCAGATTGGATTAATATTCATTATTGAGTATTTGTTAATTCTTCAATTTCAATATGCTGCTAATATTCACATTCAAGGAAAACAGATGGGTCATTCTCTGCTGCAATATCTGTGCTCAGATGGACTCTCTTCAGAGAGCTAAACATTTTAAGGAAATAGCAGTTATGTGTTTACTAAAAGATAAAGAAAATTCTCCTAGGGAAGTTAGTTCTGGGATGGTAAGCTATCTGGAAGAGTGGAACGTGGACTATTAGCACCTACCATTTGAAAGTCATATGATTTCCTCCTCACAGCCACTCATTAAAACGATCAGCACTCACCACGAAAGGCTCCACAAGTCACAGTTCTTCGATGCTGATGGCTGTAAGAGAGCCCTGTCATGACAGATGGTTTGGTTAATTGCGGAATTAAACTTGGTGTCATTGAGACATGATTTCAGTGAATAATATTTTCCAGACAGAGTTTTATAAGCAGCTTGTGGTTGTGTAGCCTCTTACCCCCAAAAAGGGAACCTGGTCGCAATGACTACCTTCAACACGCAGGGAGTATGCAGATGTTAAATTGGCCACCCCCAAGGAAGCAGTTCCAGTAAACTTAACCTTATTGGAGCCTATCAGTGACCCCACCTTAAGCATTGTGAAAGAAAGGCTGTTGAAATAGCACCTGGCATTTCACCCTGAACTCATTCGGTCACTGACTCAGTGACCACAGCAAAGGGAAAGTACATGGGATGTTCAGCAGGCCCTCCTGGGTGAGCCCTGATGGTAAGTATGGACTCATCAAGGAAATCATAAGTTTCATATGTAGCAAGTATAAAAGAGCTTTAACACTGAATTTTAATACTATAAAGGTAAACAAACATTCGCAGAAAAAAATCATTTGCAGTGATAGGTTCTTATATTGTTGGGCTTTATGGATTTCCTCCTGAAAAAAAAATGGAACTGAGAAAATGAGCATCTGATATGACTAGAAGTCTGATTTAAAGTAAGCATATTTCCTCTGGATAATTTGCAAAAGGTATGTTTTACTATATTTGACTACCTTGGGTTGGTTAAAGAGAAGAGATAGCATATATTTATTGGGAAATTTCATGATTTCAGTTTCTCTTTATAGTTGAATAGAATTCTATTGTGTATATGTACCACTGTTTCATTAGATAGTGATCAGCTGAACAAAATTTGAATTGTTTCCATTTCCTTTCTGTAGTGAAAAAAAGCAGCAATGAACATGGTCAATCAAGCATATGTGGAGTAGAATGTCTACTCTTTTGGGTATTTGCCAAATAAGTGCTATAGCTGTGTCATATGATAAATCTATTTTTTAGCTTTTTGAGAAACTGCCACACACTGATTTCCAGAATACTTGAACAAGTTTGAAATCCTACCAGGAGTGAATGAGGCTTCCTCTTTCCCAAAACCTTCTCTGAATTTATTATCTTGGATGTCCTTTTCATCTTAGCCATTCTTACTGGAGAAAACTGAAATCTCAAGGATTTTTAGTTTACATTTCCATGTTGATAAAGGTGTTGAATACTTTCTGAGATAATGATTAGTCATTTCTTATATCTTCTAAGAACTCTCTGTTGAGAACCAAAGGTCTTCTTTAATGGGGCCATTTGTTTTCTTAATTCCTTGATTTTTTATGTATTCTGGATATTAATCTGCCAAATTAGAGCTGGAAAATATTCAGTCCCACTCTGTGGGCTTCCTTTACACTCTGCTGAACTAAAAGCTCTTTTAGTCAGTGTAATTACCAGAACCCACAAAGCCAAATATTCCATGTTCCTTCTTATTTGTTGTGCTTAGCTCTAATTCTGCCAATGTGCATAGATAACCGAGAGTAACTACAGAATCCAGTAATGCAGGAAGGTAAATACAACCAGACAAGTGCTTAAGATAGCCAGATATGTGCTGTGAAAGAACAGTAAAAATAAGGGAGATTGACTTAAACTGGGAGGGGAGAAGGAAGAAGGATACAGAAAGAGGCAGACAGGGGAAGGGGGGTAAATAACATTAAGGAAGCATTATAAAGACACAATTTGTCATGTTATCTGTGACCTAAAATTATATATATGATATAATACACACACATATGTAAATATTTGAGAGAAGTTACACTCTTGGGTAAATAATGTCTTCCCCAAGACAAAAGGACTGCTAACTAACACCCCAGTACCAGGCACAAGAATCCCCTTTCAAGTTGTTGCTCAAGGGAGTCTAAGAAATCTCCAAAACAATATAGGTAGGCTATTACCTCTTGTTGCCTTCCAGAATCTGAAGATACAGGTCTCTACTGCTGAAGACATGTCACTTCAGACACAGATATTCATGTGTGCTCTCTGGACTGATCCAGAAGACATCCTTGAGGACTGACTTTCATAGTATCAGAAGGTGCTATGCAAAACTCCAAGGGAAAGAAGCATTCATTTGTCCTATCCAGCTGTAAAGCCTATGAATCACAGTGATGACTGTACTGGTAAGAAGTTCTGCAATGGTGAAGTAATGACACCTTTATCTTGGGGGTTACCAAAAGATGTCTAGTTGAATTTACTCAAGTAAAATCATGTCTGGAACTGTAAACATAACCAGATACACATGGTTGGAGCAGTCATAGCCCTGAGAGGAGAATCTACTACCACCACGTTTCTAAACCAATATAATTTCCTAAATGCAATCTAGATAGTTTTATCCACAGATATGTATAGATCTTACCCCTACTAAAGAAGTTTGTTTTTGCAACAGAAGACCAAAACAGAAAACCTCAACTGGTCAAAATGTAGATAACACCTGACCATTGGATGTCCCAGACCAATTGATACATCTACAATACAATGTTTGCAATAAGACAAAGGGAACACTATAGAAGAAGAATCACAAGATTATAGGAGCCTGAGGAACAGGAAGTCTGCTATAAGATTGTGTCCTGAAGCTATGATAGGGAAGTTGCCCCTATGAGACTTAACAACATGGCTACGCAAAAAAAGATTTATACAATTACAACAACAGATGACATCCCAAATACATGGGAAAAAGCACTGTTACACAAAGCCCTAAAAACAATTAACAGCTGTATAGAAGGAAAGTACCTGCCTTCCTCAGTCCTGAGACTCTCAATTAGTTATCCTCAACAAAGGTGTCAGGTCTAGAAACACAAACATGCATACCACATAGAATGGACTCAGCAGGCTGCATTCATTCATTTGTTGATATGTAACACCAATATTTTAAAGAAGAGGAACCTCCATGAATGTGGGAGAGAGTGTGGGGTTATATGGGAGGGGTAGGTGGAATGCTTGATTCTTTATAAAGTTAGCAAAGTGAAAGAATGAGCAGATAACTTATGAGATCATGGAAGTTATATAAGCTTGATGATAGTAATAGTGTAACTACAGTTTAATGACACAAGGACAGAATGATGGAAGGTTAGTGTAACGTTCAGTGGGAATTTTAGAAAGTCACAATTGTTCTGAATTTTGCTTTCATTTTCATACACACTTTTATTATACTGATAATCTTCATTCACTTATCATCTTCATTTATACTCCTTCCTGATTCCCTAATCTCCTCCTTTTTTATTAGTTATTCCATGTATATGTATTTACATAATTCCAGAAAGGGAGAAGTTTCTCTTTCTGTACATGGCTTGTTTTGTTCTGCATCATGTTTGCTAGTTCCTTTCATGTCCCTGATCTCACTTTTGTTTACAGCTGAAGAATATTCCTATGAATATAAATAGCATGTCTTTTAAATCGTTGATCTCCTAATGGACCCAGTACTAGGAACTTTGCTCTAGAAGAATAGAAGAAATGAAATGGAATGCATATATGCATATGTATGAAAGTATTTTTTAGATTGGCTTACACTATAGGCGATTGATAGTCATATGGTGGCAATCTTCATACTGGAGTGGTAAAGTGCCTATTAGCTGCCCATGAAGCTGAATCCCTAAAGAGTTCCCCATTTCAACCTTAACAAATCTTGGGAAAAACCCTGGAGAGTTACTGGTACTCAGTCCATATTGTAATGAAAAGAAACCAGAGGCTGATGTGAGTGAATGACGGTGGTAACTGCAGCAGAACCATTCAGCCAGGAAGAAGCAATGGGTGTCAGCAACAGTGATTTTCTCTCCTAACCTTTTATCCTGAGCTGCCCATTGGAAGTGACCACACACTGGGAGAGCGATTCTGCCCTCTCAGTCCATCCTCTGTGGGAGCACCCTCACAGAAGTACCTAATTGTGTCTTCTAAGTGATTATAAATCTTGGCAAGTTGACAATAGAGACCAACCATTAATAGCAGGAAGGGCAATTATATAACCTAGCATCTGTCAGTAGGGACGTGATAAATAATAAATGTAGATGGGTAGTTACCTCTACTTTATGCTGACTGCGATTTCACGTAACTACCCAGAGGTAGTAGTCTTGATTTAAGGCTATCATATTTTTGAGGCAAAAGAAATGAGTATACTTCCTATGTAATCACGAAGATTAGAGTGTAGATCGTAGCACACATGTTCCAGTTAAATGGTATACAAATTTCTGCACCTCCAGCTCTGAGGGATTCCATGCTCTTTTCTCACCTGGGTGCCCACACGCATGTGCACCTGATACACAATTTAACAGATACTTACAAAACATGCACAAGCACACAAAACTTCTAAAAGTTTACTTATATTTAAATTACAGTATTATTTTAAGGGGCTTTTGCATTGATTTTCATAATGGATATCAGAATTTACATCAACACTGATGATGTACAAATATTCCCCTATACCCTCAGGTATATGACTTGTGGCAGTAAACCTTTATTGTTACTTTGAGAGGATTACGGATTTCCTAGCACTTTGAGATGTGTCTGCCAATGAACTGAGGGGCAAAATAAATCTGAATGTGAATAGCGCCATTCTAAGGTCTAGGTGCTCTGATGAATAAAAGGGAAGGAATTAGAAATCCAGAGCACAACTTTCCAGGTTTGCTGCTTTCCTGCCCACTGTGACATGACTGTTTCTGCTCCACCACACCCTCCTCACTTGATAGAAAGACCATGCTGAAGCCTTGAGCCAAAACAAAATCTTTATTTTAAATGATTTCTGTCCTGTATCTTTATCACAAAGATGCAAGGACAATGAGAATGCAAAGCATATTAATGCACTTTTCATCTGCAGTTCCTGATAGCTTAAGATGTTGGAAGCCTTTCATGCATTTACTGAGTACTGTAGTTCTTTGGAGACCTTTATGCTGCAAGCATTTGTCCATTAGTTAGTAGATTGTTCTCTTGCCTTTATATTTTTAATTCTTTTTGTGTTTTTGATATTACTCTTGTGTCAGATGTTCAGCTGACTTTCTTTTGCATTTTTAAAGATGTCTCTTTACTCTGGCATTTATTTCCTATTCTATGTTGAGGCATTTTAAACTTATCTGTCAATCCTATTTCCAGAAATGTTAGGGTCGATGTTCTTAAATCAGTTGCATAGTCTTTGATATGGAAGTATTTCCCATATATTCTGCTATAGTATCTCAAGTTTGGTGATTATATTAAAGCCTTTTATCCATTTTGAGTTGATTTTTGTGTAAGATGAAAGGTATTTATCTATATTTATCTTTTTATTATTCCTTTTACTTTTTGAGATTGTAATTATAATTTCTTCCTCACATTTCTTCACTTGAAATACTCTTATATACTTCTCCCTGTTTTCTTTTTACTTATAATATTTTCTCATTAATTGTTATTATGTGCATACATGATGTATGTGTATATTTTCCTAAATACAAGCTACTTGATCTGTATGATATTGCTTGAATGTATATGTTTTCAGCATTGGCCATAGTGAGTGAATAACCAACTGGTATGCTCTTCCCTGGGGAAGACTATTTCTGTTCTCATATTGATTTCTCCTTTTTTAAATAAAATCATTTATGTATTTACATCCGGACCACAGTTTCCCCTCTCTCTTCTTCTTTCTGTCCTTTCTTAACATCCTCTCTGCCCAACCTCATCCTCTCCTTCTCCATTTCTATTCAGAAAAGGGTAAGCATCTCATAGATATCAACAAAACATGGCATATCAAGTTTCAGTAAGACTAACACCTTATATTAAAGCTAGGAAAGGTAGCCCAATATGAGGAATGGGGTCTGAAAAGACAGCAAAAGTGTCAAAGCCAGCCCCTGCTTCCACTGTTAGGAGTCTCACAAGAAGACCAAGTCACACAACTGTCACTGTCATAAATAGAAAGGTCCTACATCAGTTCTATGCAGGTTCCCTAGTTAAGTGTCTTTTAAACCCTAAGATCCCAGATTAGTTGATTCTGTGAGTTTTCTTGTGATGACCCTCCTGGTTCCTACAATTCTTCCTCTGTCTCCTCAGCACGATTTCATGGACTCTGCCCAATGTTTGGTTATGGGTCTCAAAATCTGTTTCCATAAGTTGCTGAATTAAAACTCTCTGAAGACAATTGAGCTAGGAGTGAGTATAGCAAATGATCTTAGGCATCATTACATTGACATTTTTTTCTCAAGTTGTGTTTGATTCTCTCCTAGATTTCTGAGACATCCAGCCTTTGGGGTTCTGGCACTCCAGAAAGTGTCAGGGATGGATTCAGGCTCCTGGCATAGGTCTGAGGCTGGAATAGTCTTTGGTTGACCTTTCTCACAATCTCGGTGCCACCCTTACCTGCCACACTTACTGCATCACATCCCATAGCCAGGACAGACTGTAGGTCAAAGGTTATGTGGTTGGTTGGGTTGGTGTCAAAATCCCTTCAATGGAAGTCATACCTGATTACAAGATATGAACAATTCAGGCTAAGTATGTGCTATTATTTGAAGTCTTAGCTGGGGTTTTCTTTGTAGATTCGTGAGAGTTTCCCTTGTGGCAGGCTTCTGACTCACCTTGATATGCACCTCCCCCCTTTCCAAACATTTCTCCCAATACTCTTCTCCTCTATCCCCCCAACCTGATTGCTCATGTTTGCATCCCTATTTCAGCCCAGCTTACCCACAAAATCTCTTCTATTTCTCTCAGAGAGATCCAAGCATGTTCCCTAGAACCCTCCTTGTCACCTAGTTACTCTGGGATTGTGAATTATAGCACAATTATTCTATACTTCACAGCTAATATTCACTTATGAGTGAATACATGCCATGTTTGTCTTCCTCAGTCTGGGCTATCTCACTCAGGATGATTTTTTTCTAGTTCCATACTTTTGCCTGCATTTTTTCTGCTATCCATGGTTTTGGCAGCTCAGTAATACTCCAATATGTAAATACACCACATTTTCTTTATCCATTTCTCAGTTGAAGGACATCTAGATTGTTTCCAGGTCCTGGTTATTACAAATAAAGCTGCTATGAACATAGCTGAGCAAGTGTCCTTGTGGTATGACTGAACATCCTTTGAGTGTATGCCCAAGAATGGTATAGCAGGGTCTTGGGATAGATTAATTCCTATTTTTCTGAGAAATTGCCATATTAAATTCCATAACGACTATACCAGTTTGTACTCCCACCAGCAACGGAGGAGTGTTCCATTTGCTATACATCCTTTCCAGCATAAGCTATCACTTGACTTAGCAATTCTAACAGATGTAATATGGAATCTCAGAGACATTTTGATTTATATTTCCCTGGTGGCTAAAGATGTTGAATATCTCTTAGTTGCCTATAGTTTCTTGGTGTGTAGCTCACTGTGTGTGGTTGACACCATATGGGCTTTCCTTATAAATATTTCTTCTTATACCCACAAATAAGTCTAACCCCCACTCTTATTCAAATAAGCTTCTCTTAGAAACAGATGAATAGCATTACAGAAAACCACAGACAATCAAACTGCAGAGTTATGGAGCCTAGCCCTCGTGAATATCTCTACAACTCCAGCACGGAAGGCTCATGAAACATTTCAGAACACTGGGCAGAAAGACTGTCAGTGCCAGAGGAATAGGGCGTTTGCTGTGAAATTGTGCCTCCTAGTAGTGTCAGAAATTATCCCACAAAGTCTCACTGACTTGGCTACCTAAAGATCTAAACAAGAACAACAGACTTCCTAATGCGGATGGTGGATAGCTTTAGCTTGAGTCTTCTGCATGCAAGTATCCAGTACTTTCAACACTCATGCTTTTAAAGGTAGTCTATTGTCCATGATTTCAGTACATTTATAGAAACTCATGCCTATAGATGTGTATATTTATATCTAGGCCCTTTATTCTGACTTATTGCCTTGTATGCTCAAATTTCTTTTTTATTCATTAAAAGCATATTAAATGTGCTTATTTATTGATATATATGGTGTGTTACATGAGAATGGTGAAATAGATAACTTCATTTTTTTTATTTTTAAAAGAAACTCTTTGTTTTCCCCTGTTCAGTATAATGTCAGCATAGTTTTGTTATGTATTGCTTTTAAATTAGGTATGATTTTACTATGCTTAATATTAGAATTTTTATGAAGGGGCATTCAGATTATCAAAGTCCTTTTATGATAATTTGATAATGATGTGATGCAGAGAGTGACATTATTTCTATTCATGTATTCTATTACATTTGCTGCTTTACATATGTTGAAACATCTCTAGTGTCAAATAATTTCAATCATGGTGCACCATTTGTCTGTACATTAAATGTGTGCTTGGAAATACATGTGTATATATAT
>LOEQ01004284.1:45334-59097 GCA_001685075.1 Bramus lutescens
GTGGTGGAAATTTTTAATAATAATAATAAAGAATGAAACTTAAAAAAAACAGGCCCTACCCGCCATTGTTTATTTGTTAAATGACTTATAGTCAAACTGCCTTTTGAGTAATTGGTTTTATTTGTATTGGATAAGGGATCCTCCCAATATGGATAAGAGGAGATTATTTTTGATGTGGGTAGAAGTGTAGTCAGAGATTCACACTGTCAAAGAGCTGAAAAAAAAATACTACTGAGAGTTAAGCCCTACATAGTATATCTTTATAAATTTCACTCCAAGGCTAAGGGTAGCTTGTAGGATGAGGACAAGGAGAACAAAGAATTCAAAAGTAAGAGAATATAAAGGAGAGCTGTGAAATGCTGTTTCTGGACATTACATGATTATTACCAGTATGAATTTATGTCTTGGTGCTTGCCTGCACAAGATCTCCACCAGAGCAAGCCATCCATAACTACAGGAGGGATAGAAGAGAAACTCAGGAGACCTTACTCCTAACTGAAAAGATATTGCCAGTTTGTCATTATATTATGGGAGATGATCATTTTAAAGGGGCTTATGCCTTAGTGAATGACTTCACATCCATGAATATGTGGGTAGCATTAATTAGACTTAGTGGATTATTACTTTTTTTAAAAAAGAAGAATATATGAAATTTCTAGGCAGATTTGTTTTGTTATGCAGCTTGATATGGAAGGGGAAAAGAGTAGGATATATAGATGTAGATAAATATATAGTTATCCACATATATAGATATATAGAACAATATATAGAAATCACTAGCAGATACATAGAGATATGGATATAGAGAGATATGGATAGAGAAAGAGATATAGATATGTGTATAATGAAATTTTCAACAATACATATTCTTTTAAATTATAAAATAAAGAATTCTATCTCCTAATAAGAAATAATTTTGTTTGTCCAGATCATATTTATACAATCTGATACTTACCCTTTCAGCATTCTGTGTGTCATTCAACATTGCAATCAAGCCGAAGTACTTTCATTGAGGGTTTTAAAGACTAAACCAGACAGTGCTACTCTTTTCTACTCCTGTAGGGAATCTTTACCATCCTTTTCTTTTTCTCTGTGTCTTTTGAATTCAGTAAATAACACACAATACCATGAATAGTAGTTAGCTTTCAGTTATCTTGAGTGAGACATTTATGACCAACTTCTTGGTCTTAACTTCTTGGGTTATAGATATTTAAATAACTAACAATGGAGTATAGTTTATTCAAATATCTTATATCTACTACTGAGATAGCCTATCTAATTTTGAAGTTTGTCTAAAATTCTCATAGAGTAATAAACAATAGAAGTTTTAAGTTTGTTTGGCACTATGTTCATTTGACGTAATTTAAGAAGAAAATCAGTAGTGTGTATCATGTGGAAGTTAAGAAGTTAAGTTTACAAAGCTTCCTGACTAAAGTGGGTTCCAATGACTTCAATATAATCTAAGAATTAATAGTGTGTTCTTTAATTTATATCCTATAAAAGTTATAAGAAAGTAAAAATGAAATATTGTTTAATAGGATAGTGTCCAAAATATACACAATGAAGATTTTGTAGGTTCAATATTAGCTAGAAATGTAATAAACTTAATGAGCACTTTAACGCTCTACTGTTTAGAAATATGTCATAAATTCCAAAATGTTATGAAGCAAATTGCCCAGACACTAGCTCACATTTAATTTGTTTAACACTTTATGGAGATGTTTCATTTATTGGCCATTCGAAAGTTAACAAATTGTATTATTTCTTCAACATTTTTTGTATTTCTTTCTATATCACCATTTTACTAAAAGAAAGTTCATTTAAGTTCAAAAAATATATTTACTACATATGCACACAAATGTGAGCATACATTTTTAGAAACAGATATGGTATTTCTGCTGATAAATAAAAGAAAATATTGACCTATGCCAAAATATTTTATTAGTTGTGAATAAGTGAAAATGTCAATAACTCTCTTTGTTTGGGTAGGCAATATCAAAGACAAAGCAGAGTAGTATGCCTTTTTCCCATATCATCTGATTTTAGCCAACCTTTTAAGTTGAATTTTTACTTATTTTGGAATATCTGTATGGATGTCTGTGAGGGATATATGCATGAGTGCTGTACACAGTGCAGACCAGAAGAGGGACCAGGCCACTTGGAGATGGAGCTATAGAAAACTGTGGTATGACTAACATGGAGGCCAGCAACAGAATTGGAGCCCTCTACAAGAAAGATATTCACTCTCAACTACTGAGCCATCTGGCCAGCTCTTAGTCTGCTTTGATGTAGCTTTTCACTGGTTGTTAGGAATACTCCTCTCAAGAATCCAGCATACAGCCATGAGGTGCCACATGCCCATAATTCCAGTGCTTTGGAGGCAGATGCAGGTTAATCTCAGTGAGTTTGCGGCCAGGCTGGTCTACAAAGTTAGTTCCAGGATAGCCAGGCCTCTTTCACAGAGAACCTGTCTTGAAAAACTGAACAACAAAATAAAACATAAATCTTAAAACCACAAACAAACCAAGGATCCAATATACGTGGATTGTTCCATTGTTTTGAATGATGTTTTATACCATGAGTTTCCTCCCAGAACTCAATGACACCGCAATGTTTTTGGAACTCCAGAACTGTGAGACAAACCCTTTTCTTACAAAGTACCCACCCTAGGTATTTTCTTATAAAAAGACAAATCACAAACAGACAGTTATTTTTAAATTACTTCTACTTAAAGTGTTTCCTTAATACCCCACCTCAAAGACGTTTAGCATTGTAGTCTATTGTACATCTGCTTAGATAACACAGCCCTTTATTTGACCACAAAGCTTTGTAGTATATAATATTGGTTATACCCTATGAGCAAGTATTCAGACTTTGGATTATTTCACCTCCAAAAGAATAAAAAAAATAGTTTGTAAGTTCAACTCACCATGATGGATTTTATATAGTTTTGTTCTAATTTCTTTGAAAAATCAAATGTATAACAATTAAGAAAACTTTGGATTAAAAATAAAGAGAAAGAAAATCTTAGTATAAACTGTTTCATTTTGTTCTTCTAAAAGCCATTGTTATATAATTCTCTGTTTTAGTTTTTTGATGCTTTTTAGATCTATAATTTCATGGTAAAGCAGTTTTAATAATAGAATTCAAATGGAATATGTTTTAGATGTGCACTTTATTTAGGGACTAATGCAGCCATTTAAAGTTATTCACAGCCATAATTAGTGAAGATTCTATCAGGTGGCACGGGAAAGATTATGGGAAAGCAGTAAGCTTCAAGGACTGGAAGCAGAGGGGGAATTGAAGATGTCATGAAAAGCAGAGAGGAGTGAGGTCAATGATGGCATGACTTTGAGACTAGTCCTAATCTTGAAAAACAATGATAAACTCAATTTGCTGAAATGATTACAGTGCATTTGGGGAAAGGTATACTTTTGATATAATCTTAAAATTGTAATCATATGATCAGGACATCTGGAAAATAACAGTCAAAATTAAACTGAACTTCGTCTGGGTATTGCAATTTTTACATGGCTCTGTCAAATGTCAGGCTCCCCTCTCCCTCACCAATTTCAAAGATGTTTCCCCGTGATTTCTAACCGTGAATCATCCCGTCCTGTGCCAACCATCTGTTTTGTCTGCCCCCTCATCGACTCAAATTAGATGAGGGAGGGCAGGGCAGGTTCTCAAGAGCAGCCATTAACACTGAGGGGAAGAAGATTCTGGCAGCAGACTTTCCATTGGAAATTATGGACTAAAAAACCTGGCAAGAAAAAACTTACAGGCAGACCGCTGAAGGGTAAAATAAAACTGAGCAGAAAAAGGGTTAAAAAAAGTATGAGAAGTTCAAATAATCAATATAAAAATAAATCTCCAAACATAATTCACATTCTGGAAAGCAACAAAAGGGTAAAGGGGTGAAGCCTACAGTGACAAGTAATATTGCAATAAATCTTGGCATAACAGAAAATCACGTGCTCATAACATAAATTGTGATCTTCCATATTTCAATAATTAGGATGCATATTCACAAAGAAATTTTATAAAACTTATTTACTCTAGAGTTTTTGGTATTGAAGCATATTAAAGGAAACAGATTAACAACTAAATGGGATTGTATGTTTGTGAGATAATATATGAGATTCAGGAAAATTCTTCTAGATATCACGAAAATCAAAAGTAAGAAGACAATGGTAAACCATAATTCATTCACTGGTAAAAATATCATTATTTTTGTCTGAAGTACATATCTTTAAGCTAAACAAAAATTATTCAATAAACTAGAACTAAATATGCTATTATTTAGAAGAGTCCAATGATTACCAATTTGGTTGTATTAGTGAATGTTTCATAAACATAAATATGTATAACTTTTAGTAATGCATTTTCTGAGATATGCAATGAATAGGAGAATGAATAAAATAATAGCTTCTTTGTTTGAGTAAATAATCCTCTACACTTCAAGTTAATGCACTCTTGTCTCCAACTCTCCAAACTCCTCTTTTAATTGTGTGAATATATTTGATGATGCCCAATCATACTTAATCTTTATAGAACTGTGTGGGGATTTTTTTTTGATTGAATGTTTATTTTGTGTGGTATGAGGTTTGAATCCAGGGTTTTGGAATGCGAGGTAAATGCTGTACAACTTAACTATATCCCAGGTCTCCATGCTTTGATTATTGTGCCATCCTAGGAACATGGCAAATTATGTATTTACTTGGAAAATTATATTTGCCACATCATAGGAATGTTTTGACAGTCCTTGAAAAACAAAGAAGAGAACAAATATTGTAATTATAAAAATGACTTCTATCTTCAAGAAACTCACAACCTAGGTGACTGAAAGAATATGATGTATATTTGTGGCAATGTGGCTAGTTCATCCATACTCATCTCGGAGTAGTGAAGATCATTTTCAAAGGTGACAATCAAGATATCTCCATAGCATTTGATAACAGCTTCCTGTAGGCCCCTAATTAACAGTGATTAGAGGAGGAATTGGGTGTTTTCAAAGAAAATACTGTACACAAGACACATCATTAGTAAATGTCAAGAATTTTACATAAAGAAGTCATGAATTCATGAAGATGAATTATGGGAATGAAGCTGGAGATACCGTTAAGAACTACATTTTAAGGGGACTTAACATTGAGGCTTACTGTGATGAGAGACTGAAAAAGTTGTTTGTCAGATCCATGGGAACAATAGGTTAATAATAAATCATGCTAGAACAAAGGACACTTTTAGGAGACAATTTTAAATTAAATTGTGTAGTAATGCTAACAAGTTACTATTTAGAAAAATGAATACAACCTAGAGAGGTGGTGATTAGATTTTCACATGCTGTATAAATTGGACCAAGGACTTTCATTTCAAAGGCCTCTTCTGCACACACCTCTAAATAAGAGTAAACAATTGAGGAAGATATACTGAGTAGCCAACTTTCTTGGTGTGAATGACAACTCTAGAGATGGTTAGAACAGGTGGGCTTTTGAACCAAGGGGCAGACTCTCTAGACATTCTAGTGGTAGTGTATGAGTTGTCAAAAATGAACGTTATGCATCAAGATTTACCATGCATACTAATTGAACTGATCAGATTTCCTCACTGGGGAATTTGTCCAATGTCATTATATTTCATCTGTATTTTAATAAATAAAGCTTGCCTGAAAATCAGAGAGTAAAACAGCCCCACTGGTCAACCCTGCAGACCAGGCAGTGGTAACACACACTTTTAATCCCAACAGCCAAAGTAGTTGTCGTATAAACAGGGCTGTGCATGCCTTTTATCCCAGTCCTAGAGAAGATTTTAAAGGAAAGGTGACAGCTCTCAGTCACAGTCTCATTCTGATTCTCATTCTGATTTATTCTGGTTTATGTCCTCCTGGCTGCAGTTACTGTTCTGTCTCTCAGTTTAGTGCTTTGGCAGCCAGACCTGCTGTTGCTGGACTCATCCTCACTGGAACTATAAGCCAAAGTGAACTTCTCCCATGTGCTACTTTTGACCATTGGTTCTTATCAAAGCACCTAATATAATGGGTAATGTGTGAAGATCTCTGTGAACCCATTTGTAAAGCACTGCAATGTAGCAGAGGACAGAATTCATTTGGTGGATTGCTTACCTAGAATACAAGAGGCTCTGAGATCTGTTCTGTTAATATACACCTGGAATGCTAGCACTTGGGGGAGGAAAGCAGGAGACTCAAGAATCCAAAATTGTCATCAGCTGTATTGATTACAAGCCTGGCATACCTGGGATTCTGTAATAATAATAATAATAATAATAATAATAANNNAATAATAATAATAATAATAATAATAATAATAATAATAATAATAACAATAATAATGCAACAACACAGCAATAATTAGATTTTTAAATGTCAAGTTGTGTATGTGCTGGACAAAAAGCACAGTAAGGGAATGAGTAGTTAGTACAGTTTGCCTGAGACTAACAGATTTTCTGGAAAGTGGGGATTTTAATATGTAAACTATAGATTCCTTGAAACACATGAGTTGGATATTCATTGTACATGTATTTTCACAGCACAAGATATGAGAAGGTAAGGAGAAAATGATCAAGTTTCCATTATGAAAGCCTATGATGTGCCAGAGTTAAAAAATTAAAAAGCATAAAGCAAACAAACAAAAACCGATGATTTATAACTACATTAATTACCAATAAAATAAACTGGACACTCAGTTTTGTTCATAATTAGATACATGGAGAGTTTAGAACAATATCATTGAAGTGATGATGAAACCAAAATACACCTTTTCACATAAGACTTGTTAATGGAGCACAGTTTGAAAATAAATGCTGAATTAATTGCAAATGAATAATGCCACAAAATCTCTTATGGTTTTTAATATGGTGGCATCTCTAAGCATCAACACTGTAAGCAATTATACTGCATAACACTATCATAAGTGCATGCCCTGTGTTTGTCCTACCTTGGTAATGTACCTCAAGTATATAGAGATATTAGTTCAGGTGGAGACAAAAGCACCTATTTAAGTCATGGTTTTCCTGAAATAGGGCCAATTTTGTTTTAAATAAATAAAGTAACAGACATGAGAGCTTAAATGATCAAGCTAAATGTCTGTGTAGGGAGGTTCACACATCCTCCACACTTTCTGCTTCCCTCTAATCACAGCCATTAGTCTCCTCAGGCTTTTGAATATCAAATTCACCTGCAGTGGAAAAATACAGCGCTATTCTTATTTCCCTTATAAAAACACTGACTGATCTGAAAATCACGCTTTCTCTGTATTAAATGCCATTGTTTTCATTGGGAAGAAGTTGGTGCTATATATAATAATTGTCTCAATTAATTTTCTCGAATTTATTAGTGAGACTTATTTTGAATATAACACGGCATGAAAGAAAGTCATATGGATGGCTACAATCTCATGGGGAACCCCTTTTACTCTTCTAACACACAGAAATTTTATTCTTCAAGTCCACAAGTGAGCCAGAGCACATAAGTTAGTAATTCTGAAGTTGGAATCAATGAGATGAAGAGAAAAAATGGGGAACTGGTCCAGTTCTCTAGCTCCTATGCCATGTGCCTTGAAGTAAGCAAGTCTCAAAATATTTCTCATCTATAAGATAAAACATGGTTCCTGTAGGGCACCTTTTGAAGTTGTATGGGTAAAATGAGGTAGGTGTGGGAAAGAACATTTGAGGAAAGTTATTGTTTTGATCAAGTATTGATTGTGATAAAAGAGCTTCATTTTCTTTCTGATATATTCACTTCTGTTCAGGAGACTTTTTCTAAGCACTCCATTATTGTATCCAAACAGCAATTCTATTGAAAGGATATATTAATTTTCTAGCTGAAGAAAGCACTGGGAGACACTGTTAGAAAAACTTTTCCTAATACCGCATACCTAGTGTGGAAGAAGCCTCAACTAAATTAAAGTGAGTACAAAATGGAAAAGTTATTGAAAAAAGATGCTTTTTCCATTCCTACTTCAGAGTGTCAGAATAATGTGTCAGGCATCACAAACACCTTTGGCATTTAACTGTAAGAAGGTTTTAAAGACCTAATATAATAAGCCTAAAAGCCTGCTGCTGTACCAGTTGTTAGTTTTATTGGATATACCACTGATCTGTAAGAACTCTTCTTTTAACTGAGAGGGAGCATTTGTCAGCCCTCATGTTTGAACCTTTTCATTCACAATGGAATTCTTTTCATTCAAATGTTCAGCTAAGTCTATTTTACCAGCTTTGTATAGATGAGGAAATAAAACTGTTTGGCGGAAATCATTGCATAAACCAGTACTAAGAATTTAATCAGAAGGCTGTGTGTTTGTTTTCCAGTCACCCAAAATAATCACACAGAAACTGTATTAATTAAAACACTGCTTGGCCTATTAGCTTAGGTATATTCCTGGCTAACTCTTATATCTTAAATTAACCCATTTTCACTATTCTATATTTTAACACAAGGCTGGTGGTTTACTGGCAAGGTTCCTGCTGGAGGCTCGCATTCTTCGCCTCTGGAATCTACATGGTGTCTCTGACTCTGCCTACTCTCTTCTCCTCTATCTGCCTGGAATTCCTCCCTCACCCTTTTCTGCACTGCAATAGCCCCAAATCAGCTTCTTTATTAACCAATGACATTCACAGCATACACAGGGAATTCTACCACATCACCTCCTCTTTTCTGTCTAATTAAAAACGAAGGTTTAACTTTATCATAGCAAGATTACATATAACAAAACAGTTAACAAGCAAGAATTATAGTTACAATATTTATATCTACTTTATATTTTATCATAACTAAAAAGCTATAACTATTTTTCAACTCCATCAAAGACTCCAGAAGAATATAATATTACGTAAGTGAACAGGAAATGCATTGTAAGCAGCTTCCAAACTCTAGAATTAACAGAGACATCTCACTGCCTGGACAGTCACCCAAAGTTCTTCTGTACTGTTGGGGCACCCATCTTCAGCCTATAGGCCCGGAGTATCCATCAGACTTTTCCATGAAGAAAGAAATTTCAAAGACAGTTCCACCTATATTGGCAGTTCGTCAGTCACTTTTTTCTGTGTCCTGCAGAATGTCTGACAGACTCTTTCATGATACAGGAACATCAAAGGACAATTTCACTGTTAGACAAGTTCAGCAGTCAGTTATCTGTGGGGCCTGCATATTCAGTTCATACAGCATAACATCAAGAAGTCCAGGCAAGAACAGCTTTTTGCCCCAAATGGCTGGTAAACTTTATGGAGGCTCTTTGATGCCCATCTTCCTCTTGAAGTAATTGGTGCCACCAGGAGCAGATGTGTCTCACTGATCATGAAAAATCCTAAGTTTTAAAAACATTTTAAATGGCATATTCTGTTAGTCTTTGAAATGTTTGAAGAATATTGAACTGAAATATATACTTATATATCCTGAAAACCTACTCACATGACTACAAGCTTGACTATTATAGAGGATTATCTATTAACTTATATCTTAATTATACATTACATTTTAAATGTATCTTAATTAAGAGTAGAAATACACACATAAAAAATTGACCTTAAATTTGTATCAACCAAGATCCATACCAATGCAAAGTACCCATCTCTATATCATATCCCCCTTTAAATGTAAACAAACATTTATAAACAATATTTGGGAATTTAGGCACAGTTCTCTTCAAACTGCTTCCTGCTTGTTGGGTGAAGTTTTTAGGGTTTACGGAGATCTTTTGGGGGGGTCTTGTTCCATCAAGCCACATTAGTCTAGAAGAAGTGCACAGGTTCTCATCCTTTGTGAAAACAAAAGTAGAACCTTTTTCTAAACAACATATCCTTAGCCTCAAATTTGGAAGTGAAGATACTTCTAAAATATATATGTTGGTTTGGCTTAGCAACTTGTACAATGAAATGTCTCTCTGCACTTAGCCCATTTACAGTCAGAAAATTTAAGAAAAAAACATAATAATATGCATAATCCAGACTCTCTGTGTATATTGCATCTTTAGGTATCTTATTTTTCTTTACTCCTTTAATTTGTGACTGTCTGTACTCTGTCTCTTTAAAAATTTTGTTTCATGTTTTAAAACAATTTACTTCATTTAATAACTCTTTTTCTTTCTTTTCATTGATTTTTATTGAGCTCTGCATTTTCTCATATAATAACTATCTATAATCTTTTTCTTCTCTCTCCTAAGCCTATGCACATTTTAAAACACACTGTATCTCATTTAGAGGTCTTTTATGTCTGAATCTGTCCTATTGTGTATCTGAAATTCCTTTCTGTCCAGGAGTGCTTCTTAATATGCTAAGTGGCATGCCTAGGAATAAGGCTGCCTTGCCTTTTGTCTCCAACCAGTTCAACATGGCAGGCGTCCATTCAGTGCCAACTTCAAATCTGTATATTTGAGAATTCAGGAACTGTCCATTGTATAGGGTCATTTAGACAGAAAAGTAGACTTAAAATCTTGATGTGGGATTCCCCTCTGTATGCTAGTTAATAAAGCATCTCCTTTGGGCTTATTGAAGTGCAGAATCAGGCAAGGTGAGAATTCCAAACAGACAAAGGAGGAGAGAGTATGCAGAGTCAGAGAGAAGCCATGTAGCCCCCGGAAGAGAAAGACACAGGCAGAAACCTTGCCAGTAAACCACAAGCCTTGTGGTAGAATATAGAATAGTAGAAATAGGTTAATTTAAGATATAAGAGTTAGCCAGGAATATATCTAAGATAATAGGCCAAGCAGTGTTTTAATTAATACATTTTATATGGGATTAATATCTAGAATACATAGAGATATTGAAAAATTAAGTTCCAAACAACCAAGCAATCCAATCAATAAATGGGTTAATAAGATGAACTGAAATTCTCCAAAAGATAAAGTAAAAATATTAAGACCCTATTGGAGAATGTTCTTCATCCTTAGCAATCAATGAAATAGAAATATAAACTACAGTATTCCAGTGGTATTGGGTAGCGTTATGGAAACAATATAGCTTTGGTTTCCACTTTACTGTGCCACCTTCTCTATAATATCTCTCTGATGTCTGTCTTATTCACTCAATTTATACATTTGTTTAAAAATGTTTGAGCAGTGATAACCTTTCTTTGTAGTTATAACTGCTCCCAAAAGGCAAAAATTATTAAATGAAACTCTCATGCCATGTGTGAGATACTTCCCAGTGAGTTGTATTCCAGGAAGGCCTTTAAATTCCACAGTGTGAGTGTGTGTGTGTGTGTGTGTGTGTGTGTGTGTCTGTGTGAGTGTGTCTGTGTGTAAACCTCATTGTGCATTATTGACTACCAGAACAACTTCTTAGCATCATATTACTGAGGAGGCTAACATTATGCTCACAAGACAGAGAAAAATTAAGAAGGAACTGTGCTAAAACTTTGTCCATGCTTGATTTGTCTCTGTGTGCCAAGAGGATTCAAACATAACACTGGGGCAGAATTGTTACTAACAGATACTCATCTGTAGATTCTGTATGCAGTAATAATGACCAGCTAGAAAAATATGTGCCTACCTTTTGACAGTGGAAAATCTGATAATGTAGTAACCACCTGTTTTCTGATTGGATTTGATGCTCATTCCACAAGAGGAAATTCACTTCTGGTAATATGAACCAAATTGAAACCAGTATCCAAGGAGGTCATAGTAAGGAAGATGCTCTTGTTTTGCTATATAAATGTGATGGGTCTAACAGATGTCTAATAAATAGCAATGTTCATTCTCATACAAGAGAGCTACTGACAGCATTGGTCAGATAACCACAGATGGAGAAGGGAGAGATTTTTTTTTAAAATGACATATCCATGTCTAAGGTGCACATGGTCCTATAAACAACTTGAACTCACACTTCTATAAATAATCCTAATGAAATTGATTGGGTCATAAAAAGTAGAAAAGAGGTTAATTTAGAATAATAAAGGAATTAATGTAAGAAGTGGTTAACTGTTGTGAATATGAAAAAGTCTATACATAATGTATATGTTAACCGGACATGTCATAATAAAATCCACTATTGGTTAATCTTAATATATACTAACAAAATACTTTCAGAAAGAAAAGAAATAACAAATGCTAGCCATAATGGTACATGTCTTATTTTGCTTTATGCTGCTGTAATAAACACTATGATCAAAAGCAACACAAGGAGACTAGTTTATAATTTGTTACTGAGGGAGGAGAAGGTGCTAAACATAAAGAACCTGAAGGCATAAACTGAAGCAGTGGTGATGGAGGATAGTTGTTTATTAGTGTGGTATCAGTGGGTTGCTTTGTTTGCTTATTGTACAACCCAGGACAACCTTCTCAATGTGCTGGCCCTTCCACATCTATCATTAGTCAAGAAAATGTTCTCCATATTTGCATATGGGCAATGAAATTGAGTCCTCTATTCAGCTGAGGGTCCTCTTCTCTAGTGACTCAACTTGTCTCAAATGGATAAAAGCCTTACCAGGACAGTGGGAAAGGGAATTCTATTAATTACTACTAGGAACTTAAATGACAATAGCCACTATGGACACCAGGAAAGACGTCGCTGCAAAACACTCAAAAAAGTTTCAAGAGGATAATGCCTTAGCTCCTTTTACTGCTGCTATGTTACAATGTCCTGAACAAATCAACTTAAGGAAGCAAAAGTTTATTGATTCAAATTTTGAAACTACTGTGCTTTATATTAGTAAAGTCAAGGTAGCAGGAGATAAGGGCAGTTGGTAAATTGCATCCAAAATACATGAAGAGTAATAAATGACTGTGTTTGGCTAGGTTTCTCCCTGTCAGTGCAGTCCAGGTCTGCTGCTCAGTTTTCTGTTCTCTGTTAATGTCATTCCTCCTATCTCAGTCAATCTAATGAAGCTCACAGGCATGCCCAGATTCTCACCTTATGTGAAAAATCCTGAATAGGTTGATCTAGAGACTTGTCTCATAGATGAGTCATTAGGGGAGTAAGGGTTTCATTATGACAAACCACCTCACCTGCCCAACACAGTAGAGAGATATCTGTACATACCTGTTTACTGTGACACTGATCATGATTGTGAAGTCAGCCTAAGTACCTTTGAATGGGATAATGGATCCAGAAATAGTGGTACACACAAAGTAGAACTGTATTCAGTCATAAAGAACAAAATGATCTTAAAGAAAATAGATGTAACTGGAGATTGCAATATGAAGCAAAATAAGCCTGACTCAGAAAGACAAACATCACATTTCCTGCATAAATCTGAGAATAGATGTGTGTGTGTGTGTGTGTGTGTGTGTGTGTGTGATTTGAAGAAAGGCTTTTTGTAAAAATGAAAAAGTCTAATGAGAGGTATGAATGGAGATTAGAGAAAGTAAAGGAGATAAATGTGATGAAAGAACTATATATTTGAATGAAAATATTTTCCTGTAAACCTTATTATATATAATGGCTAAACACTACAGAAACATTCTTTCTGATTTTATCAAAGGAAAACTAAAGTTTGGAAATTTAACAAGTTCATCAGGGTGACACAGCTAAGGTCAATTTTGGAATATAAAATCATGTCTAACTTTGATTTTTATTGTTGAATATTTTTTGTGAAAATGGATTTCTTTCATGCAATATATTCTGATCATGGTTTTTCATCCCTCCCATATCCTCTCTACCTGCTCACAAAATCAAATTCAAACCTTTTCTTTCTATCATTGATAAACATTTTTGCCATCAACAGCAAACAACAAAAAAGAAAGCAAGAAAGCAAACAAGCATGCAAGAAAGAAAGAAAGAAAGAAAGAAAGAAAGAAAGAAAGAAAGAA
>LOEQ01004284.1:75932-107665 GCA_001685075.1 Bramus lutescens
TGCTGCTGCCGCAGTTCTTGGTGGTCCATGGCATCTTTAAATTGCTGAGGTCCTGTGCTGCAAGTGGTCTATTCTTTCACAAAGCCTGTCATAGGCTCTCTTCCTACTGCAAAACTTCAACTTCTTAGCATGACCCCTTCAGTCCTAGGCCTTCAAATGCCACAAATAGCACACCTTCACCAATGGTCCCTTCTGTATTTTCAAAGTGCCAAGCCTCAACTGCTCTCAAAGACCCCTTTGTGTCTTGAAAACCAATACTACCAGGGTGACTCTTACACATTGCCAAATCCAGCTGCCAGCACAAAGCACAACATTGGTTGTCTCTGGAACGCAGCTGCTTTGGGTTCTCAGGAAACTCTTCCCAGAAGAGTCACGTCAAGATGCTGGTCTCTTCTCAATACCATTAATTTCTTAGCTCCATCTGACCAGCTTCAATTGTCTAGCTAACACAAAGGTTTCTCTTCAGTGATGTTGGTCTCTTGTTAATCACACCCGACTCTTCAGTCCCAGCTCACCAGAATTACAGACTCTTAATTCAAAAGAGCAAATGGCCTAATAAAGTCTTCAAAGTTCTCTCTGAAGCTTCTGAAACTCCCCATCTTCTGCATTGCTAACATTCTTATTTCCCAAGTTTATAAAGAATATCCCACTCAAACTTCAATAAGGGATCAACTTTCATTGTCTTTTCTAGGTCCTTCCACAATCCTCCCCCAAACGTGGTCAGGTCTGTCACAGAAATACATCAACATCCTGGTGTCAACTTCTGGGTTTTTTGTTTGTTTGTTTGTTTGTTTGTTTGTTTTCAGTTTCTTTTGCTGCGAAGACACATCAAGACCATAACAACTCTTACAAGGGAAAACATTTAATTGGGCCTGGTAAACAGTTTCCAAGGTTTAGTCTATTATTATCATGGTAGGAAGTATGAATATGTACATGCAGATATGGTACTGGAGAAGAAGCTGAAAATTTTTTATTTTGATGGGCAGGCCACAGGAGAAGAATGCCACAGTGGGCCTGACTTAAGCATCTGAGACCTCAAAGTTGTCCTCTAGTGACACACTGCCTCCAACAAGGTCACACCTATCCCAACAAAGCACCTCCTAACAGTGCAGATCTATGGGCCTATTTGTATTCCAACCACCATATGCAGTTGACTAACTTAGCAATTACTCAATGAAATATTAATCATAGATGCAGTACTCACTAAAACAAACAGTATATAAAAGGTAAATAAGCTTTACCTACTTTAGAATCTACATAAATTTTAACGGCAGTAATAATAAAATTGAGTCAATTTTAGAAAAGTATATTGAATGCACAAATCTTTAGAATTTTACATGTAGTGTTTTAGAAAATTTCTATTTAAATAAAATCTGTTTATTATAACATAAGCAAACAACATTGAAGGTGAAGTGATCAACATTAGGAGAGAGCAACGTTCACCACAGATTTTTCTTGTTGTAACCTGTGATCAACATTCCAATTTTAGTTTTCCTTATGGTACTCTATTACTCTGCATTGGCATTGTTAGTGTCTCCAGGAGGTCCTGACTACTGAGGGATCTACAGTCCATCTTTTAATGGTTCTTCTGAGCTTTGGAAAAAATAAATGCTCATGTTGGGGTAGGCACTAAGATAGACATAAACTGAATCTTTTAAAGAGTTTTTAGATTAATTTTTATGTTATATATATAGGTGTTTTGTCTGAATGTATATATGTGTATCACATGTGTGCATGGTGCCCATGAACGTCACAGAAGACATCAAATCTCCTGGAACTGAAGTTACAATAATGACTATGAAACAACATGCAGGTATTAGGAAGTAAGCCTGAGTCCTCTGTAAGAACAGGACAGGCTCCTAAATAGTGAGCCGTCTCTCTCAACCCTATGAACAGATACTTATTTATAAATTAGTGACCTGAATTTAAAATGGTAAAAATCAGCAAGGGGCATTAAGACATAATTATTTGTAAAATAGTATTTTGAAATTTATTTATAGTATTGAAAGTACAACTTATTGTTTTTGGATATTTAAAAAGTCTCGTCCTTCTCTTAGTCCTAAAATCTTTCCTCTTGCCCATAAGCTACCTCCTATTTTGATGTGTTCTTTTTAAACACGGAATATAATTAAAGTTGTTTGAGTATAAGTGAGGGTTACTTATTATGCCTAGACAGATTATTAATGGCTACATCACCAAAGAAGGTGACATTCTTTACGCAGCATCTATTAATTGCCCAAAGTTCCTTAATTTTGTCTAGGTGTTGTATAGGTTACCACAGCTGTAGTGAGATCATATGGAATATAATGGCGTCCTCTGGATATTTTCTAAACCAAGGATGGGATGATGTGGATATCCGCAATCACATATTATCTGCACTTTGACACACTGTGGTTCTCAACATTAGCACACTGCAAAAGAGAAACTTCTCTTTTGTCAGAGAACAATGGGTGGGAACATCACAAATGTATGGGTATAAATATAAGTGTTTAGAAGGTAGATGGATATCATGTCTACTCTGTAAAAGAACAGTAACAGTTTCTTCCTGGAGACCATTGCCTCCTTAGCCAGTGTGTTCTTTATCAGGTTTACTGTGCCAAATAAGAGTTCTCTCCTATTGAGTGAACCTCTGATCTAATCAGAAAGTGGCTGGTTACCACGATAATAGCAGTCGCGCCACTATTGTACCAGTGAGCACATCTTGTTAATTAAGTTACCAATGTATCTCATGGGGTACACAGTTGGATGGGACAATTGATGTCTTTTCCTTCCAAGGAATATGAATAGCATCTTCTCATACTATGAAAACAAGTCAGAAGAGAGGCAACGTCTAGCTTAAATCCAGCAACTTTCTCAATGCCTTATAACCCAAGAACATGGTGGGTTTAGCAACAGGGCCTTAAGTTTTCCTAGTGGGAAATCAGAGCATTGGGAATAGTTAATAATGTTTTTGGTAGTTATGAAACTTCCTTGATTAACAGCTAGTAGGTAGATATTTCATATCTGTGTTTTTAACAAGCCTAGGCTTCTAGTATGAGAGAAACCCATCAATTAAGAATATCTGCATTCACATACTTCGAAGTGCATTTTTAGCAGAAGACAAAAACAGAAGGCTTTCATTTGGGGCTTTTCCGTACGTACTTAGTTTAGGATAACTCCTTCCCCACACTTTTCCTTTCCATTATTCTCTCACCCTCATCCCAACATAAATGCTTCTAAAACTGATATTCCCTAGCCTGCTCGACTTTTGTAGCAATGTATTCTGTTGTCGCCCATTTTTTAAGGTCTCTTGTTACCCGTTCTTCTAATGATCCCATTTTAGCTCCTCGAACTTCAAAGATACTCAAATTTAAACACACTATTCTAAGAACTCAAAGCTAGGATCAGCGTATAACAGAGAAAAATGTGACACATATCTGGCTGGGTCAGGGTTATCCCACTCACCATATTTTTTTCAGTTTCATAATTCCATAGTTTCATACTTTTGTCCTAGTAAAATTTCATTGTATGTATGTATCACGTTTCCATTATTCATGCATCAGTTTGTGGTCATACAAGTTTGTTGCATTCCTTTTCAATTGTGAATAGAGCAGCAATGATCAAGGGTGTGTAAGATTCTCTGTACAATAAAGTTTATATATTTAAAAGGTTAAGTCATCTAAATTTTAATATGTGATGAAACATATTATGTCAATGAAAGTAGTATTTCTACACCCCAAATATTTCTTCAAATTTCTCTGAGTTTCATATCTTCCCTTATATGTAATATATTCTCTCAATATAGATTAATTTTCATTTCCCAAGACTTTATAAAGCAATAAAGATGCACCAAATTTCTCTACTTTGACTAGGTAATTTTAGATATTGTGATTTTTGAATTGTTAAAAGTAATGTTAATAAAGATTTTCCAGATTAATATCTCATCCTCTAGATTCATTACAAATATTTTATCTGTTTACTAGTTACTGAAAGCTTGGGATATTTCTAGTTTCAGACTTTTTAAAGTACAGGACATGACAATGATGGTAGGGAATGTAGCAGCAGGCAGTTAGGCATGAAGCCTGAGCAGTAGCTAAGAGACTACATTTGTTATAGAAATAAGGAGCATGGAAAGCTAACTGGGAATGGCATGGGCTTTTGAAACATCAAGGATCAATCCCAGTGATCCATATCCTCCAACAAGACCACCCCTCTGAATCTTTCCCAAACAGCTCTACCAACTTGGGACCAAGTATTCAAACATTATGACCCTAAGGGGGAAGGAACACTCTCTTTCAAACCTACTCAAGTGGTGAAAGCTGCACTTATCTGGGTAAAAAGAATGAGTGTTTAGACTACAGCTAGAGATTACATTGGTTTAGAAAAATAATTATTAGTAGGTTCTATTCTAGAGTTTATGACTTCTCCAACCATGGTTAATTGTCTAGGTTTACAGTACCAGGCATGAGTTCCGTTTCATAAGAAGTTCAACCAGACAGCTCTTGGGTACCCCCAAGACAAAAGTGCGTCTATAGCACCATTAGGTATATCTTGCTATACTGCTCTCATTGTGATCCATAGGATTCACAACAGGATAAGACTGCTGACTGCACTTTGCCCTCAGCAGATTACATAGAACCTTCAATACTATGAAATCTAGGAGATTATATCTATTTTTAAAGAAAAGTTCATATGATAATTCTCAATTATGATCAATCTTTGCCAGTCCTGCATCTTGGGATTTAGACTTTTATTTTTTCCCTGGGGAGTGTATTCTTTTATGTTTATAGTTTTGTTTTTGAAACAGAATCTTAAGTATAGTTTTGGGTAGTTTATATATGTCACAAGTTTTTGATTATATTTTAAGTTGGACATTGCAAGTGGTATGAATGCATTTTCCAAATTATCTTTTTTGTGTCTGGAGATCATAGAAAATCTTTGCCTAGCTACTGGTTGATCGGATTTATTCAGGTAGTATTTTGGTCTTTCTCTTCTGAATAATGGTCTATCAACTTCTTAATGTAGTCTATAAGTCTGTTCTATGCCAAATTGGACTTACTCATGTCTTACACATTAGAGGTTTTCTGTATGGTCTGGTTTATGGGGTTATCTTTGCCTTTTTATTTAAATAAAAACATATGGGAGGGTTTTTTTATTTTAAGTGTTTTTCTAACAAGTTTAAAAAGGAACTGGGAAATTGGTCCTCGTACTTATTTCTTCTCTGAATTTTGTCTGTCATAAAAGTGATTCAATCTTCTGAGCATTGTTTCAAGGATTGTCTACATAAGAGATTTTGTTTGCTTGTTTGATTGATTATTTGTTTGTTTTCTCATTATGTGACATCTGACATCATGGTTTCAATGGGCTAAGCCAAGGTTCCTGTGTGACTCCATCTGTAGTCGGTATATAAAGCCAGCAGCCACCATCAACTGATGCTAGTTTTTCTGCTAGGAGTAGGGCCTCAGAAATCCCCCTGCTATTCATGATGCAATCTTGACTGGCTTGATCTTAAGCATGTCTTGTGCAACTGATGTGTGCAACAGCTATGACGACTTTTCACAGCTTTTCTCACTATTCTTTTATATTCTTTCTTCCCCTGCTATTACACCATCAGTACCCCTTTGATACTATGAGTTCATGAAACATTTGACTCTCTCTTTTTTTTCTCTCTCTCTCTATCTCTCTGGATGTCTTGCCACCTTTCCTTTTCTCACTAGAACTATCTTGATTTCTAAAACATTAAAAGATTAAAATAATCTTTATGTGTGTGTATTGTTGCTGAGTGTTACATATCATTGTCAAAGAGTAGAATTATTGTATGTATCACCTCTTTTAGAAGAAATAGTAATAATTTTAAAATATCTCCCTAGCCAAACTGATATTTCTAGATAACTAGCCCATTTTGTTTTAATTTTATCTTTTCATAAACATGGGACCATTCCCTGAAAACTAAGGAATGAATACATCAAATTTTATGGCTCTTATAGTAAGCTATCAAGGAGTTCATTATATATATATATATATNTATATATATGTGTGTGTGTGTGTGTGTGTGTGTGTATGTGTGTGTGTGTGTGTTTCAGTTATTTTATATTCTCGGAGTAATCGTACTACTGTGTGTCCTAGTCTAATTACTTTGCTCCTAAATAGGCTAAACCTAGGGATATTCTGGTGGGAATCATTCGTGAATGTCTACATGTGTAGACTCATTCAACAGAAAGCACTAAAGTTACTGAAAGCATACCAGAGGAAAGCAGGCATTCTCTAATGTCTCTTCGGCAGAATAACAATGCTGAATTTTCTTGAATACATAGTCCAAAGATTTATTTCAAAAAAGTGTATGTCTTACATATATGAATGTATCTGTGATGCTCAGGGCCATCAAAACTCAACTTCTAGTTTGAAGGTTAATTTTAATAAGGCCCCGTGGGTACTTGGCCCTATGTCAATTTGCATGGCTGAGTAAATCTTCCTATACAAATCTCCTGATAAACATTTCAGGGTTTCCCAGTATTTATAGTCATAATAATTAACCTGAAGTTTTTGTTGTCACATAATTCTATATTATCTAAGGGGACAGGGGAACATCTGGACCCTATCATCTATAAAATAACTTCTCATTTGATAAGATTTCTTTGTTTTCCTTAAACTATTTCTCCTTCAGATTAAGCAATGCCAATTTCTTTATGTGTGGTTTCTGTTTTACAGAAATTTTCTCATGTTCATTTCATCGTATCGTTAGACACTGATTACTGATTGCTGTCAGGCTCCCTATTGCTCTGGGTTATCTCTCCATGCAAATGTGTTCAACCTGCACCCCTAGTGGCCCACATGTTCCAAACTTGCCTGTCTTTATTTTCCAGGGTACATTCCCATTTCCAACATCACCAGGATGTCCCCACAAACTTTCTTTTTCTCAGTAGAACAAACTTGATTTCTAAAAGGTTTGAAGACTAAAATAATCTTATTTTTAAAATAGTAAATATTAAAAGGGAAAAGGAGTAAGCATCATAAAAATGTTTCTACTGCATATTAGAATTAAATAAGTGTTGAATTATTGGTGAATAAATGCTTTGTGTGAGGAAAGACTTAAGTTTAACAGTCCTTCATATGAGATCGACTGGTAAGAAGAGGAATGGAGGAATAAGTTACTTGGGAATAGACTTTGAATGGATGTAGTTTCAGAACTGCTATTCACATCAAATAAAAAATTCTGAATGGCTACTCATTCTACAACAGACAGTTGCGCTAAAATATGCAAAAGTTGCAGAGAATTGAGGCCATTATCTCAACAATGAAGGCCAAAAGACTACATTTTGCCTGAAACATATAAATAATTGTGGCAAAGGTTTTATGGAAACATCTGGCCCAGAAATCTATTTCACTTTAATTTGAAGGCACAGCCTGAAGTGAGATTCAATGTCAACAGGGTTAATACTTCCAAGAAATGCCAATATTAATATTTGCATCATTACAGCCTCCAGGATGCCATAACCAGAAAAAGAAACATGTTTCAACAATGTAAGAATCTTTAGACCTAAAAAAATCCCTAAAAACCTGGTGGTGCCATTTTAATTGATTTCTGAGAAGCAGGGAGAATTTCTTATTCATTGTACATCTGAACTGGGTTGTAATGTCGGCCCAGACTTCGTAACTTGAAGGTGGTAATTTTAATTGCCCAGACATAATTTTGTTACTTTATTTTGCCCGTGTTATTTCTCCCACAAATACATTATGTATTTTCCCTAATCAAATGGATGCAATATCATGACCTATAGGGTAGACAAAACCCTCTACATCATAGTACTATAGGCACCATTTCACAACGGGAGAGTTTTCAGTTTCTTCCTTTCAGAAGTGGGAATTGCCAGTTAAATTTATAGTTTTTCAATTTATTAATTTGTCACAACAATTATTTTAGCTTATTAATTATTTGTAGCATAATTTATATTTTTTAGACTCAAAACCCAAAGCACATATTTATAAAAGATTCCTAGATTTTTATTGAGCATAATCAATCAGTGAGTTTCTTTAGAGCAGGATCTATACATGCTTCACCACTTCTGTATTTCTCATATCTGTCAGCGTATCAGAAACACTTCAGAAAAGTGCTAGAATGTCATAGATGCGAACATTAAGTAAGGAATAGCAATGACTAACTTTTCCACTATAGGATGTGATGAACATTTGTATTTAGAATTAAGTCTAAAGGAAATAATTAGACATGGGAATGATCCCCAATATTCACATAAAGTTCCTTTCATAATAACTTATTTTTGTTTTACAGCATGGTGCCTACTCATTTTTTCCAGCCTAATTTAAACAGGCGGATGGCTGCAGCTCTTACTGTTTTAATGTACAATGATTGATTTCTAAAGTAGCACAAGTATTACAAAAGTTTAATGAGAATGTTTGTCCACAGGGACCCAGAAAAGTCCAACTGCAGGGACAGATAATCTCCATTAAAGGACCATCTTTTTCAGCTTGTTTCCATTTCCTTTCTCACCTGTTCTCCTTCCTTTCCTTTCATGACAACTCAAAGTAATCAAACTCAATATGTCGCTTCTTACAACCTGTTTGCACTCTTGAACAACACAGTATCTAGATCTCCAAACACAAAGTAAAACAAAATCGTACTTTCTAAAGCTCTGCATCAGTTTTACTTGGAAAGGAACACTATTAAGAAAGGTAGGGAAGGACAATCATGAACAGTAAAGAACTGTAATGGTTAAGTCTGCCCTTTGCTGTCATCTCTATGTGACTGAGACTCTACACAACAGCATCATCAGACCCTCCCAAGAGAATGCCTCTGATAACTTTAAAATCATTGAAAGTGCCAACTCTGTTCAATGACTGTCATCTCATATTTTAAAATGAGCTAAAACTCTAAAAAAAAACTTTCTTTGAAACCCCTATATTAATAAAATCCAAAAGATTTTTTATTGTTCCTCTACTAAGAGATAAACACCACTGTGCACAGTAATAGAGACAGGATGATACTGATGATACAAAAGTTGAGTATGAACATGCATGCACAGACCCAGTTAATGAAGCTCTTACGTGGGAAAGGCACAAAAGTAATGTGATAGTAGTGAACTTTGCAGAAGAAAGAACTGAAAATGTGTCAAAAATGAGAAATAAGTCTTAACTCTCTATAGATTTCTCTGCTGTTAGTTTACCATGCAACTTCTGTACAATTATTTTTCAAAAAAATTAAAGGAAAATATTGTGATGATAGGGACAAGGCATAAAAGAAGTTCTTATAAGTCTACTCTGTCACTTGTATGACAAATATTGATATGGTGAACATGCACTACTTTTTATTGTGTATTCTATATTTATAATTATTAAGCTTTTAATTTACTTGAACACATGCTATATATTTTAGGAAATATAAACATTTGTCCAGTCTACAAGGTATTGATCTCTAATCTAGAACATGCTTGCATCTATGTACTACCTCTCTCAGGAGCATAAGCAGATTAAAAGTATGGAAGTAATTCAAATCATGCTGTCGATTTATAGCTATGGGATATATAGGCTAGAAAATGAAAGGAGGCTGGAGAAGACTAGAAGACATCCTATAAGTTACCAAGGATCTATAGACCTAGCTTCCACAAGAAGGTGGTACTAAATTCTTCAAAAATTAGAATTAGGCAAGAAAATCATCTGTCTCAATAAGAGTTTTTATTGTTGTGAAGAGACATGACCACAACAACTCTTATAAAAAAATAAATTTAAAAAACATATAACTAGGGTAGCTCACTTACAATTTCAGAAGTTCAGTCAATTATCACGATTGGGAGCAAGATAGAGTACAGAGAGACATGGAACTCGAGAGGTAGCTGAGAGTCCTACTTATATCTTGCAAGCAACAGGAAGTCAACTGAGACATTGGACAATATTCTGAACACAGGAAACCTCAAAGCCCACCCCACAGTGATGCACTTCATCCAACAATGCCATATTCACTCCAACAAAGACACACCTCATAAGAATGCCACATGTTGTGAGATTATGGAAGCCAATCACATTCAAACTACAACATTATCCTCATCTAGAACTTTCAGAACAAACAAATATTGCTGATATTTCAGGTCTGTGAGATGCCACATAGGCTAATAAGTTTCTGTTATTGACTAGATTTTTCAATTTTACATTCAGCTTTAAGAAGTCTTGCATGAATACATACATTATGAGGGTGCAGTCAAACATCTCTTACCAACTGTCAACACCACTTTAGCTGAGACGTTAAATACACGTCTCAGGAAAGAGTGTACATAGATGAATAATTAACATTAAAGACCATTGTTAAAGAAACCCACTACTGTAGAATCGTACTAAACAGTATATAGGTACATATACATACATACATACACAAACATATATATATCATATACAAATGCTGTATATATAAATTTAATTAAATAAAAAATGCCCCTAGGTAACACTGGTTATCAAATAAAAACCACAGTGCAAGGAATGTGTTACCTCTTTTGGAGTTGTTGGTCAATAGGATCCAATATTTATATCAAATGTATTTTTATCATGTGCTGTTGATAAGCATATATAACCACCCATGACAAGAAAATAGAAATAATATAAAAATTATTAAGGGGAAAATCTTTCAATTCTTTCTGCATATGAAGTTTAAAAATAGGATTAATAAAAATAATTTTGTAAAAATAAAATCAAAATGAAAGTAAGTTGCACTTTCTTCTAAATAATATAAACACAGAGACCCACATTGGAGCACTGGACTGAGCTCCCAAGGTTCAAATGAGGAGCTGAAGGAAGGAGAACATGAGCAAGGAAGTCAGGACCGCAAGGGGGGCGCCCACCCNAGGGCAGGGAACCCTGACTGCTCTTTGGACTGGAAAGGGAGTGGGAGGGGGAATAGGGGGAGGGGGAGGGAAATGGGAGGAGGTGGAAATTTTAATAATAATAAAGTGAAAAAATTATATAAACAAAATCTCTGCCCTTTTCATTCATTTTCCAAGATCTTATTTACAATATGGCCAAACACTATTTTGGAAATGTAGATTTGCAAGTGAATAGAACACCAGTTCCCTGCCTTCCTAGAGCATGCAACCTAGAAAATAAATCAGACAAAAGTCGGGTTAATTAATTCTAACTACTCTGAAATTAAATCAAACAAGGCTTACAATGATTTGGCATTTAGTGGCATGCTGTCAACGTTTTGTGGCTGTCCAGTGCTTTGTGACAGATGTCAACAAATATGCAGCCTTGACTGGGAAGCGGCCCCTTCTCAGGTCATTTACTCTTTACTCTGCACTACATCAAGATAGATGCAGTTTACAGGCAGTAGCTCTCTCTAATTCGCTTGTTTTTATTCTCTTTACACACATCGAAGTTTACAAACCAGGCTGAACTAAACATTACAGAGGTATTTGTAGTGAGTCTAGCTTCCTTGGGCCATCTACCAATGAGTCTCTTCACTGTATGTGCATTGAGATATGGTTTACTTTCAGTTATATTCAAAATTCCTTTGTTTGAACTGTGAATTCTATCAATAACTTCTGACAATTATTTTCAGCATGGCATACAAAAAAAGGAGAAATAAAAGAAAGAGACACTCAAAATATTTTTAATGATAAAAGGTCAGTGCCTCACCTGAGACACCCTCATGCACCTTTACGTTGTTCACACTTTGGATGAAGGCTTTTAGCTACCTGAAGTCAAATCGTTTTTAAAACGTATGCATCAAAATTTAAATTAGAGGAATCTGACATCTGGTCCGTTTTACAACGCACTGAAGCAGAGCTGGGAGCTTAGTATTCCAGAAACCTGTCTTTGATTTTCATGAAGATTCTCGCATCACCCATTTAAACCTTGCTTAGTCGAGCATCCCTTCATATGCCACCTCTGACGGAGTCATTTTTACAAGGCCCTTGTGGGGAGAAGAGTGAGATCACATCTAATTCCTCACTGTGGGCAAATTTCTAAGTGCCTCATATCCTGAATATTTAAAAAAGTACCATTTGATTAAATCAGTTATTCCACACATGGGGCAGGATTCAGATTGCCACGGAATTAAAGCAATGATTTCAGAAATGTTGTGAGGCTATGAGTTCTAATTTCTTGGTCACTTCATTCGGGTCAGTAGTGTGATTACTGTGTGTGCTTGGTTCACACCTTAGGCTAAGAAGAAGTAGTATATTCATTAAAGGGTCTGCTACCTTACACAAATACCCTGTTAGATTCAAAGAGCTTCAGGTTAATAATTTCTTATGTTGGCGTAGGATAAATATCTTTCTTTTTGTTCTTATTTTTTTAATTCATGTGTATGTGTTTATATTTTTCTGTACATACTTGTGCGCTGAGGGATGGGAGAACACGGGTTGACATTTGAGTGAAAGATAAATGCTATTCTTTGCTCTTTTTTTAGAGTCTTTCCACAGATTATGTGTGAGAATGGGTCTCTGGCTGGACCTGGGATTCACTAACATTGCCACTCTGAAGCGTTCCCAAGGCTTAGGGATCTTTCTAACTTTGATCTCCCTGTCAATGCTATGTCACAGGTGTATCCTGCTAAGCTTGCCTTCTTTGGTGGACTCTGAAGCCACTCTGCATGTGGAGCAGTTTCTTTACAGACAGAGCTGTCTCCTCATTCCCTAAATGAAGCATTTCTCCTATGATGATTTTTAGGCACAAAGGAATAGCACGAACAAACCGATTTCTTGCTAGTAATACTGCTTCCACCCCATCTGACCTCTAACCTTACGCTCTGCCCTGATGACAATGATGATGATGATGACGATGATGATTTTAAGTATTGAGAATTACAAACTTTTTCTTGCAGACTTTTCCTATTGCAGTAAATTCACTTGGGGTACATTCTAACAGAAAGTTACTTCTAATGGGATTAAATATTTGAGCGTGGATCTGTTGCTGACTGGGCAATCTGGGCAGCAAGTCATGCAGGGTGCTGCAAGCAGGTGTGGTTCACTTGGATTTCCTTTCTTTCTTTCTCATTTTCTTATTCTGTTCACCCAATAAGTGTCCATGAGCACTGTGAGCTGACCTTTCACCTTCTAGCAAACATGGTCAGGCTACATATTTTAAAGAAGAAACTCCATAACTTGTCCACAACACTAAAAGAAGGAGCAATGTTCTCCAGGAGATCTCCAGTCAGCAATTGCTCTCAGTTAAGTGGAGCTTCAGATAACGGTGAGCAGGACGTTTCAGCAGCCCTGGTTTCCAAATCACTAGAATCCTCAGACTGACTCCCCTTAAAAACCAACCCATTCAAGAGCTGCTCACCTGTATTTTTGAATGCCTCCTGTTGATCATAAAGACCTCATGACATTTGCAAGTTTTGGTCCATCCTGTTTTAACTGTACACAGTAGTATCACTACACAGTGCTCAGCAATTACTTTTATTAGTTAATCCACCCAACGACCACATGGTGTCAGAAACTTGGTCTTTGCCTGTCTCCACTGCTCTCTCAAATTCTTGTTATTTGTTTATGTTATTCTGTCTCTTTTTCTCAAACACACACACACACACACACACAAACACACACACACACACATTTACTCTTCATCAAAGCCATCCTAGCCAGTCTTAACATGCACTAAAGAAAATTCTAGGTAGCACAAAATAGCTAGTATTTTAAAGAATAGGTATCATTGCCATCTGAGACCTGAAGAAGTACATGTTTCTCTAATTAGAGATTTGGTTTGGAAACATCCACTTACACAGGGAGTCAGGAGGCATTTTTCTCCTGGCTCCGTGGTTGTTAGTTACTCTTGGAACCTTTGCCAACCCCCATTTCTTCACTGGTTAAAATGAGGCAACTGGATGGCTTCCACAGTGTCCGTTGGGGATATCATTGCACAGTTTTGTTTTCTTCCAAGAGTGCCTGTAAGGAAGGAAAGTGACAGATCAGTAAGGAGACATAATTTGCTAGTCCCTAAATAATGCGGTCTCCTTCCCGTAGCTCATACTCTTCTGCATTGAGTCTCAGAGGAGGAGGCTAGATACATATTTCTGAAAATCCCGCTTCTCGTACTTCAGACACGGAGTTTACTGAAAAGTTAACTTTGCTAAAGGTTTTTTTTTTTTTTAAGTTCTTCAGGATGGATTTCTTCCTGTTATTGTTAGGTATTTGCTTTCTCTGGTCACATGGTAAATAAATAGCTCTAAAGGAGAAATAAACAATGTTTTATTTTTGTGCTACAAGGTTTATGTGTTGCGTTGCGGCCACAGCTTGTACTAACAGCTTTGTGCTTCAGTGGGTTGTGGGGACCAGGAATTCTGGACAGGGCAGGGCAGGGCAGGGCAGGGCAGGACAGGATGTCCTTTTCTTTTGCTCCTGAGTCATGGAAGACAAATGTCATTTCAGGCGTTCTGGACTGGTGATTTCAGTGAAGTTGCAGAGGCTCTTAACCACTTCCCTAAACCTGAGTGGGACACAGCTCCAGGGTGTGTGAAGTAGTCTAAAACATTCTGATTAAATGACAAAGGGGCATTTGCAGTGCACCGCTCAAGTTTACATAGCTATCAAAAACGCACAAGGACCAGGAGAGGTAGAATCAGAGCAGAACCTAGACATACACCCTGTCCCTGTCTCGGGAACAATTTACTGTGTGTCCAGTGCCTGAACTTCTCTGCCTTTGGGGCCCTAACCTCTGTGTCTCAAAGGCAGGCATGCCTTACGGAAAGCATGCTCATTTGTAGATACAGGGGCAAGATTGTGTTTCGATTCCAAAGGGTTAATCCCAGAGTGAATTCTTTGCATGTGTAATTCAATACTTCATAACTGCTGAAAATTGGAGTCCACATAATTTATTTTCTTTGGTCGGGCACATTTGCCTCATGCTTGGCCGAGGCTGACTTCAGAGAGACACACCTAAAACTCTCAAGGGTCCCACGTGGCCTATGTCAGTTGTACAGAGAGATTGTGGTCCTTGGAAGGAGCCCAAGGATTAGGTGTTCCTGAGAAGGTTTTTTTGGCTCTACAAAGCCTCACGGTGTCATGGGAATGGGCTGCACTCCTTTCCCCCCCTCCCAGGCCACATATCAACTGGATATCTAGCCACTCAGAGACAGGCTTTACACAAAGGTATACATTAAAATAAATAGAACATGCAACCAGAAAGAACAAAAAGAGGTAGGAGTTGCAAAGTGGAGACAGGAAACAATTGCTTCATTGTTAAGGCAGAGATCTTAGAAACGCAGAGTGCAGCTCCATCTACAGGACTATTTGAAAAGTTGGCGTTTCCCACCTAAAAATGCAGGACAAGTCTTTACATGCTGATTGTAATCCTCCTTGCTTTGCAGGGTCTTCATCTAAGTCCCAAAATTTCTAGGTTTTACTGGACAGCCTTTGCTTCCCTTTGATAACAGGGACAGCACAGTGGGGGGGGGTGTATCTTGCTATGCTCAATCTATTCCTCTCATTTTCATCAGCTTCCTTTAATCTTTCTGAGTTGGAAGAATGTGCATTTTCACCGTTTGCAAAACAAACAAACAAAACAATGCAAGGCTATGTTTGAATGAGCACGGTTCTTGTCTTTCCTTGTCAGTATTCAACTAAAAGAAAGTTCAGACTTTAAGGTTTACAACAGCTGAAAAGCCTCAAGGTGTATTAAAGTCAGCTCAAGACACAGGTTTCCCCCTCACTCCCTACTTTAAGGTGTAGTAAAGTCAGCTCAAGATATGCATGTTTCCCCCTCAATCCCTACTTGGGTTTTAGAGCCATGCCTGCCAGTTCAGTGGCTGCTATCTAACACTATTTCAACAGAGACCTGGGTTTCAGGATCAGATCCAGGCCATAGGGGAGACTTGTTGGCTACTGGAATTAGTACTGAGATTTGGAGCCCTTCTTTTCTAGGTCACTGGTTTGAATAGAGCCCAGGTCAGTAATGACTGAGAGTCGTTGCCACCCAGTGCCTACTCTTCCCCAGCCGACCTTAGGTTGCCTGCCTCTCCATCTCAAGTGCCCGTGGCACATCTGCACTAATGGCATTCATTGACAAGTTGGCTATTACAACTTAAACTGAACTGTGAGGCAGCCCAGTCTCTGTCCTGGGCAGAAAGTGTGTCCAATGCTGTTGACTTTAGTGATGAGAGAGAGAGAGAGAGAGAGAGAGAGAGAGAGAGTCCCCTTTTGATTCTTGTGGGTTTCAGCTTGTCTTTTCCAAACCACTCCAACCCGAAACATCTTATCCTTAGCAACTGTGAAGTAAAAAACCCACAGACAAGCACTGAGCCAAGAGGGCAAAGTTGGCATGCCCTGTACTCTAAATGTATATATTCAGAGAGGGTTGATTTGGAAAGCCTGAATTGAAAACTATTTTCTTTTTTTCAGTTTCAAGTGCCTCACAGACCTTTGAAAGTTATGTTAACTAGTTCTCAAAGATGTGCTCAATAAAGTTTAGAGATGAGGATGATTTTCCTAGACTATATGTGAGATTTGAAAAAAATAATGGTCACTTTATTTTCTTTGTTTTCTAAGGGAAAACATGTTTGTTTCAAGAGGCTGGAGAACGGGGAGGGGCTGGGAATCCTTGTGTTTGTGACAGTGCACAGCCAGGACCTGGGTCCCTTCTTAGTCAGCCTGTGGGGATGCAGCTGTTTTAGAAAGACAGCTCTCAGCTGCCTGCCAGTCCCTGGGCCCAGAGCTCAGCCAGTGCATACTTGGTCCTGTGGGGTCCCTAGGGTGCCACATTCCTTCCTCTGGGGCGTGGGAAGCTTGCTCCTCAGGAAAGAACTATATATTCATAGCCAATTTAGAAACTACAACTATATTAAAATCCATTTACAGCAAGGTTCTATTTAAATTTCCATCGCAGACCAGTGAGTTCTTCAGAGTATCGATTTTAGCATTCAGTCAATTACAGGTATTCACCACATTGCTGAGCCAACAGATGAGAAGTTTTAACAAAAGAGTCAGTTCAAAGGCACAGCAGAAAATCCTGAGCTCTGGTTTCCTTTGCTTCTGATTCGACTAACATCTCCTTGTCCATATGCCCTAAAACAAAATTCTTTTTTGTTTTTCTTTGGAGATGTTTTTGTGTTTGTCTCACTTTACGGATAAAACTCTAAGTCTGTTTTTTTTTTTTCATTTCACAGTTTCACTGAGAAGCATGGTTGCCTATATTTGCACCTAGGCTAATGGTGCACGTTAACTAATGGTCCAAAGAGTCAGCTCTGACTCTTCGAACAGGCCATCCAGCTCCACTCCCAGTGCTGACAGACGTCAGACTCTAAGGATGCGCACTTGGCACAATCCCCATTCCCACTCCTTCTTCAGGCCTAGCCTCACTACACAGCTACATCCCTACCCTTTCTCAGTGAGACCTATGAGCAACTGCTCCGTTTGCTCTGAGCATTCTATAATCCCAGCATCCAGAGTTGAAAATAGGCTTGGTTTTCATCTTGTCTTATGATTTTATAGGGGTGGAAATCTTACCTCAGCTAAAATTCCCTTGACACAGAACTTCTTCCTCTTCCAAGAAGCCGTTTTCCGTCCTGTCCTATATTTCTTTCTAAGGTCTCAAAGGAGTAGGCAAATTAGAACTGAACTGGTAGGCCATTTGTGTCTGTGAGATTTGAAATCAAGTGTGAAGGAAAAAATAAAAAATTAAGAACAGAGGTGTGAAAGTCTGAGCAGCTTTGTCAGGTACCATCCCTTCCAGGTGGTTCTACCCCATCTGCTTCACTTCTGCCTCTCATGTTCTTCACTGTCCCCTGATTTTTCTGCTGAGTTTCTTGTATATAATGGTCCTTGAAAACCCACTCCTCATTCCAGTCAGGCTATTTATGTATTTATTTAGCTGTTATAGTCTTGAGATGCTGAAGGGACTTAGATATTCAACAAGTGTTTGGCTTTTCATCCTTTTGGTCCTGGGGACAAATCAAGAACTAGTAATTTTGTACCTGAACTTAGAAACTATGAGAATTGAAAGGATGACTTCCATTTGTTGAATGAATATTTGAGGTCAGATTTGAAAGATTTTAAGAGAGAAGGCAAAGAAAACGTGAAGCATCTGCAACTGGCACATGGTTTTCCTTATAGAAAACATTCCTAAAGGACATGGGAACTGAATGTTACAGCAGTTACAATGGAACAGTGCTGCGCAATACTTTCAGCAACACGGATGAAGCGGAAAAACACAACACTGATACCTGTAGTAAGGACAGAGGTTTATTTATGTGCATATTTTATATTGACTTAGTTAAAAAAATTTGAACATACTGCCAATTCACAAACTCCAATTTTAAAGTCATTTAAAAATCACCAAAAATTTAATAAAGATTAAATAAAAACTGAAGTTAGGGAAATAATAGGAGAGAAGTTCTTAGTTTTTTGTCAGTCAAGAATTGAGAGTAGTTGCATGATTTTCCTCCAAAGAGCTTACCATAAGTTTAAACCTCTGATTATTGTATTCAAGCTGCTTTGTTTCTTGGATAAATGATATTAACTAGAAAATTTTCTGTTACAAGGAAAGAAGGATCAAACTCAAGGGAAACAAAAATTAAGAAATGCAGCATGCTCCTAGAGAACCCAGACCCTTAAATCTTTAGACCTAATTTCTTAAGTCAAGAACTTGATATTTCAACACAGGGTTGTGGGGAAATAGTCTTATTCTAAATGCTTCCAATCAAGTTTACTTTTGACCTATTATGGTATCCAAGATTTACCACTGCAATTCTGAAATCTTTCTATTTCTTCTGTGATTGTGATTTGAATTGTGATTGCAGACTTCCAGGCTTGGCTGATTATGAGACATGAGAGGTATCATGAAAACTGCAAATGATAATTCTGTGGGATAATGCCCTTGTACACTGTAAAGATTTGTCACTCGCACTGATTTAATAAAATGCTGATTAGCCAGTAGCCAGGCAGGAAGTATAGACTGGGTAACCAAACTGGGAAGAGAAAAGGCTCAGTCTGCAGTTGCAACCCATACACAGAGGAAGCAAGTTGAAAATGCTGCACTGAGAAAAGGTACCAAAACATGTGGTAAACATAGATTAGAATTATGTACTAATTTAAGTTGTAAGAGCTAGTTAATAATAAACCTGAGCTGCTAGATCAAATAGTTTATAATTAATATAAGCCTCTGTGTGTTTCTTTAGGACTGAACAACTGTGTGAACAGGCAGGACAGAAACTTCCATCTACATGATAATTTGCTGGTGTACTACTGTCTTGAGATGTAGTCCATTAATGAGACATACAAAGGAAGCTGACTCTTTTCTTCAACTCATATTTTTCTGCATTGAATATAATATCTAAACAGCATAATCTAAAGACTCAACTCAAATCCATGAGATACTAGTCTTAAAACAATTATTCACCTGTCAAGGTGTAGTGCTTTATCAAGTGTATTTCAGCATCAATGACCTGGCTTTAGGTGGCAGCATACCTAGCTATTGACTCTCTGTCATGGTGACTCCAATACCAATTCCAGATGTGCCCTCAAGAGCAAATCTGCACAGACCTTTCTCAAACTCCAGTTGAATCAAGGAGGAAAAATCTTGAGAGTCAAATGTGGTTAAGTTGTAGTGCTTTCCTTCCAACTATTTCTGTGCATTAGCTTTGTGCTTCCTTCCCCAGAGGAGGAATTTTCTTTTCTACCTGAAATGCTTAACAAATGATGTTCTTAAATTGGAACACTAAAATATGGCTTGGCGACATGTGAAAGTTTTCTTACCATATTACCTTCTATAGTCACTTAAATTGGGAAGGAAAAGAACAACAGCATTTCTAAAAGAGATTGGAGGGTGGTCTCTATAAAGAGAAGTTAATAAATTAGTTTTAAAAAACATGACATTTGGACAAAGGGATAGTTGTTGTTTTTATCTCTGAACCTCTCATTATTTAAAACAAATATCGAAAGCATGTTAGTATAACTGAATGCATGACTAATAATATCCATTGTTGACCCTCTAAAGTGATCCTAACCACAGAAGGGCTGAGTTGCCTTTTTATCAGCACACGGCATGAGCAAAAATCAGCAATGAGCCCTGACCTCTCAGGCCCTTCATGTGATCCCAGGAGTCTAACCCAAATATTCACCAGGGCTTCTTTTGCAAAAGTGACCATGTCAATCTCTAGAGGATGGCTGTTAAAATGTTGATAGGGACATATTATGTATGAAAAATGGTTAGCTCAGCATTTGAAGAGATTGATTTTCATGCATTAATAATCTGACCATTTAATTAAAATATAATGCTAGAGAGTCCCAATCCACAGAACAGAATGACCTCGAGAATTTCCTGTCATTGAGATGTGGTAAGGGGTTATCAAAGAATACATTGAAAGAATGGTTTTTCTTATGTCTTTTTGTGATTGATTCAAACTTGTATGTGTCTGAGGCCAGTGCTCCACCTGGTATGATCTTTTGCTCTGCTCATAGAATTTAGTGTTATCCATTCCTTGAGCTCCTCTTCTGGGAGTATACCGTAGTGGAATACATAAGTACAAATTCTAATAGAAGCCCTTGGATCTTCTTTGGCTTCTGAAAATGCTCTATCAGTGGGGTGCCCCAGACAGAGCCACACACTGAAGGCCATTTTCTTCTGCCAGTGTAACCTGGAAATTCCACTGTAAGAACTGGGTGCATGAACTAAAATCTTATAACCTGAATTTTTAAGTCCAGCTCACTTGCTATTTTGTAAAACCCCCATCATAGAAGCAAGAAAATTTCAAATTAGCTAGTGATTCAGGTTGCTTAAAGCCCAAGAATTAGGGGAGAAGACTCTAGAGTTAGAACATCAAGGTTTCTTTCTACTCACTGTTAGTGTATCCGGGTGATGTGTTAGATTCACAATGTTTCTGGGTTTTGCCCCTGGCAGAGTCAGGTCTCTAGTCACTCGAGTTTAGATAGGTAACCAAGAGGCCTCCCAAGATTGACCTCCTTCAATGATTGCAATACAACCTTCTCAGAAGAACATAACAGCATAGTCCATGCCATGCTGTCTTTGGCCAAGTAAATACAATGGTATCGTGTGTGTGTGTGTGTGTGTGTGTGTGTGTGTGTGTGTGTGTTTTAAAAAATGATATTTTGATAGAAATTTGGAGTTATCTTTAGCTTTTGCTCAGAGAATTTCACTACACGGCCTCACAGTAAATTGAAAGAGGATGAAGCATCCATGCTACCTCAAGGCAGAAAGAGGGAGCTCTGGTTAGAATATGCCTGCTTTGGAAAAGTGTTCCTGCAGGAGTCCCTTTACATAAGGAAACAGGAAAGCGGACTGTATACTACCTCTGCTAAAGTGAGGACCACCTACATGCTAATTTTCATTTTTTTTTATATAGGAATACCGGATGAGTTAAACCAAGTGCTCTATATCTTTGACTTGCTAAATTAGTCAGCTTGAAATGTGTAACAGTTTATCATGTGGTTATACATGGATAAATATAGAGCTTAAAAGAGTGGGGTTAATAGACACTATTCACAAAATTGGGTTCAATCCCAAATCACTTATTTTCTGTCATTGATATATCAGATTCATTTGGCAATATTCTCTTGATAAAAAAAATCCACTCAGTTTTCCCCCCATTTTCTGATCATGTTACTAAGAAAAAAGTGGTCATAAACCCTATAACAAAGGACAAAGGCTTGGCATTTCTTTTGTTTTCTAATCCTCATAAATTTTGTCAAAATAAATTTAGAGCAAGAGGATTTTTATTGGCTAAAGGACTCCAGGAAAGGAAAGTAGCTGCAGTTTGCATCCTTTGGTCAGCTGCCTTATCACAGTTCAAACTTGCATGCTGGGAAACTGCTCTTTCTTTGGTACCTTTTCTGCCAGATTTCAACTCTAACAACAGAAGTTTATAAACAATGAAAATTCCAGCTGGTCGACATCAGCGTCACGAAGCTTTCTCCTTGCACTGATACAAATATTTACCCTGAGCTCTGGCAAAGCTTTCCTTGCCAATGTCACCCTTAATCATACATTTTTCTTTGATTGAGTTATGCTTTCCAGTACGTGATTTGCCCCGGTTTACTTTTTAACACATCCCAGAGGCTTCGTCAAAATCAACTCTGTGCAGCCCATGTCATTTGGTAGCTGCCAAACCTGTTACTGAGTGGGAACTTGGCAAATAACAAGGCAGCCATTCTAACTGCTCTAATAAATGTGTTTATGCTTTCTGACCACCCTTTACTTTCTAGGTCCCTCTTATCCATAATGGAAGGAGCCAAGAAAGGAAGTAGAGATGCATACAATTCTCTTTGCTGATTTCTCTCTCTCTCTCTGCCACCCTAGTGTAATGAAGTTTAAAACTTAAAAGGCTTCATCCATGATTCTCATTTCCTTCCAGAAGATGCGAGGTTATTTTCAAAAGGTTAAAATGAAAGATTGATGTACTCTGGTACTGTAGTAAAGTCTGCTAGAACAAATATTTGCCACACCAAAGTCACTTGTGGAGGGATTAGCACAAAATATTACAAACATTTCTTCCTAGTCTTCTTGGCGAAATAAAACGGGTTTTCTGAACTGAACACTTGAACAATCATTTTACAGCATATGGGTATTGTAGAAGTTCATGGGCTTTTCCTCTCCATATTGAAGTTCCTTCTTGAACAGTTTATGATTTCCCATGGAAAGAAAGTATAAATAATAATTTCAATTACATGTCTATATTTATATTGTACTTATATTGGAGAAAAATCTTACCATTTTGTAAAGCTGATGCCTGTAACATGTATCTAAGATGTAGTACAATGTGAAATTTAATTCTTAAATTTTAAAATGTTAAATGTAAAATGTTAAAAACTCGACGGCATTCAAATCTGTGAGGTATTCTCTATATTATTGTTGCTGACACTGTTGTTTTACCTGTGCTTCCCAAGGAATGACCACGCCCACATGGACAAGTGCACACAAACTCCTGCCTGCATATTACTGCTCTTTCCAAACTACTCTGTCATCTGTCTGGAGGTTCGTGTTGATCTGAACATATCAAAAGTGCAATGATTTGTAGCAATGGATGCTTAGCTACAGTCATTAATAAGAAATCATACCTGAGACCATGGTAAATAGTTGTTGAATCCTAACATCTGGCCAGGGTCTTGACAGCTTGGAATGTACTAATTTGTAACTCCTCAGTTTCATGTACAGAGTTACAGGAACTTCTCATGCATGGCAGCTCATCAGTGATTCTTTGATACAACAAGGAGTGTGCAACTAATATAACAACTAAAAGGAATAAGTTATGAATAATATTAAAGGAATTCAAACAATTTTCAAAATTCCTAGCTGGCTCTCTGAGCAGCACAACAAAAGAAACAGCCTGCCTGGAAGAAAAGTCCAGTCACCACAGCTAGGGGAACTTTCTCCTCACTCTAACACAGCTGGGCGGATCCCAAGATATGTTCCCCCACTCCTCAAGGTAAATCAGGTGACATCAGAGACACCAACTTAAATGTGTTCAGAAGAGAAAACGTTCTTCCCATCACAGGTATGTGACCAACTTGGGGGAACACAGAGGTTGTAATTTGGAACAGGCACAGAACAGTTCTTTAACTTGCCCTGGAATATAGAGGCTTAATGGTTAAATCAATCAGGGCCTATTCCCTTTTATCTCCTGGGCATGCATGGTTGTGCCTATGAAGGCTAGAAGAGATAGTTGAGTCCCCTGCACCTGCACCCAAGGTGGTTGTTGACTCAGCCAGCCAAGGTGCTGAGTACCAAATTCTACTACTTTGCAATACCAACAAACACTCTGAACCATCTTTCCAGAAATCTCTCCAACCCACTTTTCCAACTTCAATATTTATGCTCTAGGTACAAGCATGAGACTTGGTTAAAATACAGAAATTTTACTTGAAAACACCTAGTATTTTGAAATAACCTAAATTTCATGATTCAAATTGTAGCATGTTAAAAACTTCGAGGCATTCTTTAGAACCCCAAAATGATTTTCATCAAATTGTATCATGCCATCCATGAGCTGATGGAATCAAACCACCTGGTGACTAATGACACTTTGCCCAACATAAACTCACTTACTTCTTAGTTTTCCACATAGTAATAAGCATTGTATATTTATGTCCAGTCATATTTTGCTGAAAATGATATAGATTAATTTTCTTTCATACATTCCAGTAAGATTGTTTATTCAAGAGGGCATATTAACAATTGAAAGAGAAGTTTTCTATACATTTGTTTCTTTACAGATTATATGTAAGGCAGAGCTGACAAGACAGTAGTTCTTTATTTAATTTATATCTCATGGGTCACTGTGAAGAGGAAAATATTGTTTCTGTGATTTAAGTTCTCTGTTTACATAGTGGAAATGTATCTAGTTAGATCAACTGATCCATAACTTCCATAGTATGGAGCTCTGTAAACCATGTCAGGGAAGATATGTATAATCATTCGGATTTAGAAGCGTTTATTCATTTCATTTTCATATAAATGACATATCCTCTCCCAGAAAGATAGTTCAATATGTGCATATCACTTCCTAATTGCTTTAGGCAATAGCCTAAGGTTAGACTCCCTCACTGTTCTTTCTAGACACAAACTGAAGCGAAAGAAGCCACAGAGAGGTCAGTTCTATGTGTTGCTGGTCTCCATGTGAGGTGGCTCTCCTGCTGCTACCTCTTCACATGAAGTGGCCTCATTCATTGTCTTCCTCCATGACTTAGAGCAATACCTCATATATTTTACACATTCAGCATTTGTGCGTTGCTATGAAAGATAGTTAAGCAAACCTCCATTAAAGTTTAAGGGTAAGAGCTCTCATCAGCAGATTTAAACAAACAAACAAAAACACAAAACAGAACAAAACAAAAAGAACAAAAACAAAGAACCGTCTAATCTCATTGTTCCTTAATTTCCAGAATTTAATTCATTTACTTCTTCCTTAAGAACTTCGGTAGTTCAATTTTCTTCCCCTAATTTTACTTTTAGTACCTCCCTGCAGTTCCCATTTCTTTAAGAGTCACTTCTTGGTCTTCTCTCCTAAGCATAGCTAATCAATCACCCATCCTCTTCTCAACTTCCCAGAAGACACAAGCCCTCAGAGCATAGCAGCTCTCCCAGTGCTATGCTCAGACCGTGACCCATGCTGGCAAAGCTTCTGCTCCCATGTGGCCACATGTTTCATAAGGAGAGCTACTAAAATGCAGGCAGGCACATCGTCTTAATTGCTTGCTAGTGGGCACTCAGCCAAAAGGCTGTTAGCAGAATGAAACCCAATCTTAGAGAAAAAGTGCTGAAGCCCTGCTCTGGATCACCCAAGCCCCATATGGATTGCATGTGCTTTAGGGAGATTTGAGCAAGATGAACTCCCTTTCCACTCCTTTGGGTGGGGATATCAGTATATGGGTTTCTAGGAGATTTTAATTTTAGTGTAATAATCCTCACTGCAAGACAGCTTTAAGAGGAAACTTGGTGTCTCATTTCTGACTTATGACATGAACAGATAAGAATAGATTCTGATTTTTTTCCTTCCCTGAAAACAGTGTTTTCAATTCTATTTTAAACAAAATTATGACTTCCCAATACTCCCGCACAGCACTTTGGAATTGTTAAGGATTTGTTCTGTTATTTGCTAAACAGTTGGTCTTTGCTAATTAAATATTGTAAACCTTAGTTGACTTATCTTTATACAGGGAAATTGCGCTGCCTTCTTGAGTGGCTGTGAAGAGCCAATGAGATCAAGAGCTCTTGAGACTATGCAGCCTACAAAGAAAATGTCCAATAAATTCTGGGTCTTAATTTTATTACTCAAAAATACAATCTAATAACATTCTCACTATGAAAGCATCTCAAAATGTATTCAAAAATATTTATTGTGCACATTTCAGTATCTAGTAGTTTCACTATATCCTTTTTGATGTGTCATACTTTGGATTGAGTACTATATTATCTTTTCTAAAGAGCTATAGAATGTCTTTAAAAATTATAGGCAGTAAAACAAGGCACTGAGAAAGACAGGGAAATATGCATGCTTAGATTTCTTTGCATTTTCTTATTATAACACTAATCCCTGGGCCTTCAATTTAATACTAGAGCACTATCATTTGATAAAGATAGGACAGGAGATGTGCTTTGTTTTTTCCTCTGGTAGAACTTCAGAGAGCTGAATGCATAGACAAATCACTAAAGTGTTAGAGTAAGTTTGAATCCAGTTTTACATTGCTTTCATTCCTGAGGGTTTTGATAATTTTTCATGACCCATTGCTTGCAAAGTGTTTTTCCCAACAGACAGGGTTGGAATCTGGGAAAGAAAACATAAAAGTCCTTTCTCTTATCACTCTAAAAATTCAGGAAACCATGAGATATTGAGCAACTTACATTAGTATCCAGGCATTTCTCAAGGGAGGTGGAGCTAGTGCTCTTTGGGGGAATGTGTGTTTTCATTTGTTATACTAAAGAATTAAAACATGAAAGAAAAATAATGCTAGTACTGTCTGTCACCAGTTTTTATGCTGTTAATCTATTGTTTGGTGTAGCAGCTTTAGCTCAAAGAGAATTCGCCACAGACTTCTAATTAATATTACGGAGGCAAACGCATAAGCACTCCATCCAGCATTAACAATTACCTTTGTCATTTTCTTGGTAAACAATAAGGTCTAAATTTGATGAAAAAGACATCATCCATATGGTAATTTGATATCTTTAAAAAATCATGTGAGGCCATTTAAATTGCTAAGTTCAATAAAATGTCATTAAAGATATCTTATTCCCTTTCTCCCCAACCAATTCTGAAGCCCAGGAAAGGGTTACCATAAAAATCTGTTTAACTTTGAATCAGATATGACTCCATCTATTTCTTAAAAAAATGGTAAGAATTAATTAATATTAATCTATATCACATTGATGGGAAAATTAATGGAATTTTTAATAAAAATATAACCTTAACGGGATTTCAAGTTGTCCTTTAGAATATAAAGCTAACACTTTTGTTCTGCTAGCAACTAACTACCAGTTGATTAAATTATAAACCCTAATGCTACAGGAATCTTCTTTTGTTTTCTATGTATAGGTAGATTTGTGAACTACAATAAAATAATTGAAATTAAAGTAAATTTAGAACTTGATTTTGACTATTTATGAAATTACTGGGATTACTTATTCAAAAATACTTGTATTGTTAAACCTACTGAAATTTAGCTTGTCTTTGTACTTGTAGATTTAGATAAACCTTGATCGAAATAAATCATTATGACAAAGGTATTTGAATTTTTAAATAATTTGTTTAAAGAACACATTTAATATTTGCTAAAAGTAATGTCATATTAACATTAAAATTACCTCTGTTAAACATGTACTTTCTCAAATATAAATATAAGTACATTTATATGACATATAATATATACATGAATTTATATTTTAATGTTTTATATTATAAATATATTTCTCAAATATGAGTAGCAATTAAAATTTTTTGTGTGTATATGTATGTATATGTGTGATACTTAGCAAATTGACTCATACATAGTGCTAGGAACTGTGCTTTTCGTTGCTTGATCTTTTAAAGTATTTGTTGAATATTTATAACATTTTGTACTGTGCATAATAAAGAACAAAAGGATATGTATGATAAAGACTATTATTTTTGCCATTGTGTTCTTTTAGTGCTTATCAATATTTCAGTGCTAATACTGGATGTTAAAAGCTATTTTCTTTTATTATATTAGCCAAATTTTCTATCAGAAGGTACTTCACAGCAACAGAATAATAAAAACTTAGTTTTATAGTGATAACTCTAAAGTAAAAACATATTATGAAATCCTTTTTTTTAAATTATCAAAGTAAAAAAGATGAACTAGCACTAATGAAATTGTTATAGTAAGTAGACTTTTATTATTACATCTACTACCTTGAAATTGTGAATCCATGTGTGTCTGGTTACTTTGGGCAAAGCTGAATGTCTTATTAAGCAAACACTGAACCCCAGCAGTACCTAATAACAAAACTGACAGAGTCAGCATGGCCGTCAGGCTCACTGGTGGACACCCACAGTGTTGCTGAGACAGGGATTCTGACATCTACTCTGAGTTTAACTACAATTCCCGTCATGGTGATAACAGTGATATGGTAACTGATCTGACCCTTTCCCACCAGCCTTCTTCCCTGAAAGTGGTCTCTGTTCCAAAGGCATAAGCAAATGAGAAAAACAACCCAAAGCACCACTGATTCTAGGAAGGAGATGCTTTTCCTAAACAAGAATTTACATAGAACTTTAAGACCGTGAGGATTCCAGGAATCACTGGTAGCCTATGAAGGCCAAATCTCACCACATCTTTTGAGAGCCCTTCCTCCAAATGCATTTTTGAACTACTGTACTCTAAATATTTCCCATTTTATTTTCTTAATCTTTATATACAATATATGAAATAATTCTACAAATGTAAAATGCTAAAGCATTGTAGCAATGCCTGCCAAGTATTATAAACATAAATAAAATATACTGGAAAAAGTGCACTTTGCCCCTGAAAACTAACAGCAACAACAAAAGCAAATCAAAACCTGATCAGGAGAAGCAGTATAATTCAATTGGTTAAAAGAGTGTATGAGCATTGGGGTCCATTCCTTTATAATACTGATGTAGCGGAGACTTTTTTTTTCTTTCACAACTCTGAAGGTTATGTTGCTAGCTATGTAACCAATTATGTACTGACTTCTAGTTAGCAGGAGCCACAGATGTTGTTAAGCCTCCCACAATGAGCAGGACACATCCCCCGCAACAAAGAACAATCACACACAAAAAGATCAATACTGCAGAGATTGAGAAGCCAGGCTACCCAGAGAAAATTGGCTGGATCCCACTGAATATATCCCATCTGCAACTCTATATAATTTTCTTTTCTAAATCCAGATACCCAAATATTTGCAAAATATTATTTTTCTTCAAAATGAAAGAACATACACACCACCTATCTGGAATGTAATGTTGCTGTGCTTAAGAATACACAAACACATCCAGAGTAGTTGTTCTGTGTCCACCAACGTCAGCACTCGACCACAGATACCCCATCTGGTGCAGTCTGATATGGGTAATAATGGTGGAGTGTTCTTGCTGTCTTGACTGTAGTCATTACTGTGATGTTATTTTAGGACTAAGTAGTGTTTGCCCATTGGACCATAAAAGTGTGTCATGTAAATACAGGTTTTAGAACACACAATAGTCTGTCCATGTGGAGAAATATGCAGGGGAAAAGCCTCATAAAGCGACTTTAATAGTATTTGCTGGGCATGTGAAGTAATTCCTTTCCAAAGTTAAATCACTTGGAAAAAAGGGGCTCTTCATTTCAAAGACCCCGTAAATAATTATACTGCATTATACATCATTCATATGTCAATGTAAATTTTGTTGTTAAATGGAAGGAGTTTGGAATGACACAGTACCAAGGAAATATCCCGCAATAACCAAACCTTTTATTTCTTTATTTACTCTCACCTGGGTTACTCTTTGAAATTGAATTGGATGTGAGGGGCTAGTGTTTATTGAGCCAGAAACCTTATATTTGACACTTTATCCTAGAATTAAGTTCTGAACACTAATATATCCCATAGAAAAGAAATTCCAAAGGGAAATCGCTTTCATAGAAGTCATCCTGGTAATACTAGGCCATGATTCTTGACACATGTTATATTCAAGTTGACAGCAAGAAAATAAAGTACAAACTAGTCATGGCCCAAACAAGATTTTAAAATTGTCTGAGTTGAATCACGACAAGAAGCGTATACTTGGCAGTTCATGATTATATAATGGAATATTTGAAACAAATACCCATTTTTTTCATTCCTATAACAATGACAAACATTTTATCACTGAAACATATTTTCATAATGGTGGTTAAAAATTTATAGTTACCTAAAACAAAACTATCCAAGTGCACACAGGATGATAAATATTTTAATCAGTATTTTGATTAAAGAACCATCTCAACCACATGCCAGATACATGTATTTTTTCATTTAAAAATTTCAAAATATTCTTTTTTGTTGTTTTTTAAAAGTCCCTGTGATAGCTAAAACTGCAGATCTTGAATTAAACTCTTTAAATTTCAATTCGTAGCATACTGTATATGTCTTTAGAAAAATTAAATAAGAATTTTGTGTTTGGTTTCCTCATAATTATCCTGCCCACCTGAATGCATGAATATGAGGATTAAAATTGATTGAACACATAGTGCTTATAACAACACAGATACAATGGAGCCTCATCTGCCAACCTGACTTTTGAAAATGTTTCTAACAGTTTTATTTCTTCATTTGAAGAAGAACCATGCACTTGATGAAGAAAGAAAGAAGTTTCACATTGCATATCCTGTGTATAGGGCAGAGTAAGGAATCATAAGCAACCTGAGATGCAGCCATGAACATATTCCCTAAACTACTGAAAATTCTAGCTTTTGTTTACGTACTAAGATAAGAAAAGTTAATGCTAAAGTCCTGGTAAGAAATTTCAAAGTAAGCCTTAAGTGACTTACAAAGGTTTTATGTCATAAGACAGCTATGCCATAAATAATTTAGTCATATAATAATTCATACAGCAAGAACAGAGAAAAAACTAGCAAATAACTTCCAGTTCATGAATTTCCGTCAAAATCACGTCATATATTGATATTAGGCTTGCCTTCTATGTTAATTCAATTATCAAATAGACTTTCTTTTCTGTCAAGGATATCTTCTTACCGGTTTAGCTGCAGGATGAATGAGTCAGTGCACCTGATTACAAGATCACTTGATCAAAATATATCCCCGAATTTATTTTGGAGGCCTTGGATGGGACATAATAGTGGATTTCTAAGGGCTGGGGGTATTTCACAATGTGCTCTAGAGTGTGACTGCTTAGCATCTACCTAGCCAGTGTTATGACAATACTATGGCCTGGCAGGTGCTCTTTATCTGATGGGTCTGAACAACCTCATCGGAAACCATTTCCTCCTTTGCTCACTATTCTCCAGTCACACGGGCCACATTTCGGTTTTTAAAATACATTCATCTCTTTCTTTCTATGGAAAATTGAAAGAAACAGTATAGTTTCCAGGAATATATTTTTTCTTTCTTCACAGCTGACTAATATTACTAGGATGTGATTTGAAACGTAATTTCTAACAACCACCAAAATGTGTTCTAATTCTATTGTAGTACTCTTCTATAATTTGGGAAGTAGCCTTAATGAGACATTGTCGATGATAGTTTCTTTCACATTTTTCTCTAGTATACTTTACATGTGGATTTAGATACTACCTCTTGTCCAGACTGAAGCACCATTTCTTGAAAGAAGTAAATGAAATTTACAAAGCTCTATAGTTATTGAAACTAAGATTCACAAGGTCCCTCCCAAAGGTTGTAAAAATGGTAAGAATTGCTGTAAGGAGGACAATCTCCCATTGCCTAAACAGTCTGAAAATCCCATAATGCAACTTTTGTGAATGACAATCCCTACTAGGGTTGACTTTGTGGTGATACAGATTCTTGTGAGTCATCCTTGTTCCGATAAAGAGCCCTTCATGAAGACTCCAACATGATGCTCCCAACTTTTGCCCAGTGATCTTGTTGGCTTCCAATTTCCAGGAGGATCTATATATGTTTTTCTTTGGGTACACCTTGTTATTTGGTTTCTCTAGGCTTGTGAACTATAAGCTTAATGTCCTTTGTTTATGTCTAGAGTCCACTAATGAGTGAGTACACACCATATTCATCTTTTTGGGTCTGGGCTATCTTACTCAGGATAGTGTTTTCTATTTCCGTCCATTTGCATGCAAAATTCAAGATGTCATTGTTTTTAACCACTGAGTAGTACT
>LOEQ01004284.1:140351-151383 GCA_001685075.1 Bramus lutescens
GTTGTCTAAGTTCTCTGGGATTGTGGTTTGTAGGCTGGTTTTCTTTGCTTTATAATAATCTTTCTTTTCCTTCCTTTGGCTTTCTAACGTATCAGCGTTACTTGGATTTATTTTGTCTGTGTGTTTCCAGGGTTATACTCCTTGGATAAAATGCTGCAAACTGTCTTTTATCAAGCTTGGGGATGAATGTGCATTATTGGTGAGGCTTGTTAAATAAGGAGTCTACAATCTACACCAGATTGAGAAGCTGGGAGCCTGTATGGTTGCCTTTCTAACGTTGGGTGTTTATAACCGTTTTTACAAGATGAACCCTTTCACATAATCAAGAATCATGCAGCTTGGGAACCTATGGCTAGGCTTGATTGGAGTGTACTTATTGAGGGCCCAGTTGTGGATGTGTGCCTGATGGGTCATGTGACCCTTCACAGACTAAGGACAGAACTGTTTCTCCTCTAGTAACTGGTAACAAGGTAGCCACTCCAGCTTCCTTTCACGGATGTCATCAGTGGGCTAAGAGATGACAAATGATGCTCTTTCTAGGTCTCAGTTTGGAATATTAAGGAGGAAGTTGCTACTATCAAAGAAGTAAAATGACAGCTTCATAGGGAGACTCGACATAATCATACCTGAGCTGTGGAGCAGAGAGCCTCCCTTGTAATTCAGTTGCTGTTGAAGTATGAAATACTGTGGGGTTTGTGGGATCTTGTCTCTAGCAGCAACTGTGACCGTTATTTTTCACTTTTATTATGTTTCCTTTTAAATTATGCTTGAGATCTTTGTTGTAGATGAATACCCCGTGGCACCAGCCTGGTGAGTGGAGACTTCAGTGAGATCCAGCACTTGAAAGGCTGGAGTGTGACTGAGATGAATCGCAATGACAAAGCTGAGGTGGGGCTAAATCGGGAATGAAGACGTGAATCCAAACTCACTTCCTCTGACAGTTAAAAGGGGAGAGGAGTGGCTACCTGAGGACTCAGATCACAGTCTTTTTTTTTCTTTTTGAAAGAATGGCCACACACACTGTGTGTCACTTCCCTAGGATCAAACATCCAAGGTCTGCATTTGCTCTGTCCAAAATAAATACCATCCTCTGTCAAGTTCACATGTTATTAGCAACAGGCTGCATTTGTTGATCCTTCATGAAGCTGGGGAATTTGGCATTGATCCAAGGTTGAGCAATGTGTAAGTGAGATGAAAGAGTCTTGCCTAGGTATGCAGAAGAAAGACCCATGCAAATACAGCCATGAAGTTAACAAAGCAACCCATGTAGTAGAGCCCTGCTAGGGTACATAGCTATGGACTCACTAAGGACAGCATTTGGAGGGTTTTACCTTGGGGTGACTTGTTAGTATCTTCCTGAAATATTCTCATGTAGAGAAACTCAAGGTTAAAGCCAAATCATATCGGAAACCCAAGGCAAAGTAATTGCAGTCATATTGAGTGTTTTATTTTTGGAATGACAGGAAGAAATGCCTATGGCTACTTTTGCGCATTTTCTGAATAGACACTAATTAACAGAACCTACATGATATAGTTAACTTGGAAAAGATATGCACAGAATTGCCACTTGAGAGTAGAGAATGAAAAATATTGCTCAAGCAGGGAAGATTTTTCAAAGATACTTCATGGTCAGTGTCAGCTTCATCCTGATTCTCAGTATCTATTATGTGCAATGTACCACTGTGAATGTGATATTGTGTGTTTTTTGGTTTCAAAACTACAATAGTTATTTTGCAAATTTACCTTGTTGGTTTCTTTCTGCCACATAAAATAAAGGGAAACTGCTGTTGCAGTCTTAACTAACTTGCTGAGAGGATATTTTTGCGTTAAGTAAAAATAACATTAATATTTTATTTTATATTATATTAAATATAGTGTTCACTGAACCACACTGAACACAATCTTTCCAACAACATTTAGAGAAAAATGGAGTTTAGAGCTTGCATGTGCAGGAGAACTAAAATAAGAATCTTCTAGTCTCAGGAGCTCTGAGGCCACTGTTCAAGATCCTCTTCCTTTCATAGATCTCAAGTAATGGACTCTCAAATGTCTTCCCAATAATTAGTACTTCCTTCATGTTTGGATACGTGTCATGGGCCATGCCAGAGATCCCTAACTTGGAATTGAAGTTCCAGGTGTCAGCCCACCAGAAGGGAATCCTCTGATGAGTCGATCTTGTTTTGGCGAGACCATAGGCCTACAGACCCTGGAATGTCTTTCGTTTCTGCTGTATCTTCATGTGTTTGCTGCAGCTTTCTTTCTCTGGTATCTAGCTAGCATGGTGTGATTGGACATGGGTGGAGCTCCACTGCCTGTAATATCATGTGTTTATCTCGGAAACATCTCATCCTACTGGGCATTTCTAACTGTGGATTGTCAAGAACATGACCCCTCCCTAAGTTGTACTGTCTAATTTAATGATAATAATGATAGCTTATACAGAGTTTTGATGAATAAAAATAAATACAAGGATATCTTTCAAAGCCAAGGTCTGTGAGTCTTACCTAAGGATCTACATGAACTATAGCTCAGGATCATGACAAACACTTGAGCCCCAATAGCCAAGCTAGTTTAAATTCTTTTAAACTTAATGTTGGTAGATGTGTTCACAGGTCTTGGAGTATATCACATTGAAACAAAGCTTTGAAAATAACAAAGTTAGACTAAGTTGTTTTTGCTAATAATAACCTATAAGAAATTGCTTGGGTATAAAAGTATGTACGTTCTTGGGGTAATTTGTTTTTCACCTGTAATACATAAAATGTTTAATAGTGTGAGAAAGTTGAAAAGCATGTTTTTAACCTATAATCATTCACTTAAAGAGTGGAATGCAACTGTTTTGACTCTTGTGCTACCTGGAAGAGTCTGTTGGGGTATAAAAGCTGTAAAACATGAGACAAAAGAGAGAGAATAAATAAGAGAAGGAATAAAGAAGGAAAACATCAAGAGAGTTTGTGAGTGCCATTTTCCCTAACCCTCCTCCTATAGAAAGGTTTAGTCTCACTGACTGCTGACTCCATGGAATCCTGTGAAAGCTGTGTGCTGCTGGAGGCTGGTCCCCCAGACAGCAGTAGTTAAATAAGGCATCTGAGACAATTTCTAAGACTTTCAGACATAGGAAGCCTCTCGGTATTATTGTAAGCCTGCTTCTGCCCTTCATTAGTTCAAGCTACTACTTCTATTTATTTATTTTAAATCTAGACTAGGTTTGCCTCCTTCTTCTCCTCCCCTCTTCTCCCCTCCCCCTCTGCTCTCTCTTCCTCCTCCCATGCTCTACCCTCCTAGACTGTCCCCTCCTCCAATCCACTTCTTTTCTGTTCAGAGAGGGCCAAGCCTCCCACGGTTGTCAACAAAGCATTCAAACTACTACTTTTGATAGATTTCTGAAAATTTGTCCCCAATGCATTCATTCACTTTATGGCAATTTCCAATTCGCCTACTATGTCATATATTAACAAAGATTATCTAAAGTAAAAAAAAATACTAAAAAGGAGAAACAAATAGAAAAAACATACATACCACATGTATTAATATACACATATAATTTATCTATGTATGAGAGAGGAGGGAAGGGAACAGAAAAGAGAAAACAGCGGAGACAAAATGAAGAAATTAGTTGACATATTGGTAAGTCTGGTACACTTGAAATACAGCTAGGTGTTGCTTCTTTTTTTTTTCTTGTGAAGAAAAATCATTCTAAGAAACCTTGGCATTTGCTCTCACACCTGGGCGAATTGGAAGAAACTCATCTGCATAGCATAAGGCAACTGCCTTCCTTTAAATTAAAGATATATGTTAAATGTATCTAAACAACTGTGAAACACCACCAAGATGTGTGTTTGATAAAGCCAGTAGGACCTATGGACCAGCAAAGTTGACACATACACACACAACCACCAGAGTCTGCTTATGAGAAAAGAAAAGATTTTCACTTAGAATACCTATTTCTCTTCAGGATTTTTCTTTTGACACAAGTGACTTTGTTAAACTTTATTTTTTTTCATGAATAATTCTGGAATTTCTTAAAGATGTCTAATCCACATTCATGAATTTTCCTTTAATTTTTGTTTTATTGCAATTAATTAACTATCAATCAATTTTTGAGACAAAGCTCACAATGTATCTCAGAATAATTTGGAACTTACCAGAGAGTTCAGAGTGGCCTTGAACTTGAACCAGTTCTCCTGATTCAGCTTATGGTATTCCAGAATTACAGGGATCTGTTGCCATTCCCAAACTTTACACCCCGGTGCCTTCATTCACAGCTGTTTGTTATAAATTAAAATCTTGAACTATTGGATTTCTCCACTCTGTCTTGAGATTCTCTTTTTCACTACTCCATTGGATAAATCACAAATCACTATGAGTTGAATGAAGTTTAATTTAAAGACAAGCCAACTAGTTGCAAGTAAAGCATAGATTGTACAATGGCTGGTCTATTGAAACAGAAAAGAACATTATTATTAAAAGAAGGTTTTTCAAGAACTTGATTTCATTCCCATGATCCACAGGAAAATCTGTTAATTATTTTATTGAAAAAGAAAATTTTTTACTTAATGTACCACAAGGACCACATAGATTTAAGGAAGATTTAAAATAAAATAAAAAAATAAAATATACAGCTACACCTGATCCATAAATTCACAAGAGACCATCAGTTGATGATCACACTTTAAGAATTGCAGAGATACCACTATTAGGTAAATTACTATAATTTTGCATTAATTTAGTTATTATATTGATAAAATAAATTTTGAACGGCAGCTTTCCAAACTCAATTTGTAAAGGACAAAAATTTTAGCAATGAATACTAACTTCCAAGAGTGACTCTGTATTAAATTCTGATGTTATAAATAATACTATTAATAGGTATAGTGTTTTTATGAGCAAAATATTGCTTTAAAATTAGCCTTTTGTAGACCTTAAGTAAAAGATTTAGTGAATAGTTATATATTTTCATTAAAAGTGTAGACACATATTTGTACTATCTAATAGACTGTTGGGACACAAGACTAAAGCCATTGACAAGTTAAGTGCCTAGAAAGAAGAGGTACATGGAATGAGGAAAAATACAAACACACAGACATGTATACTTAGTAGCTCCTATCCCTTCCATGCTGGAATCTTTAACATGCTTGCATTTGTGCAGGCCTTGTGAAGGATACCATAATTGCTTTGAGTTCATGTGTACAACAGCAATGTCATGATGATAAAACAGGATTCAAGTAACACTTTTTCCTAATGTTCCACCTCTCACCTTCATTCTCCTTTTCTTCTTCTCTGTTCCCGGAACCTTCCAGAAGCACACATTGGTAAAGATGCCCCATATATGGTTGAGCAATATCACTCCCTTATTGTCAGCAGTTTATGTATCTCTGTCTTAATCACTACCCACTGTCATATGAACTTTCTCCAAGCAAGGTTGAGAACAGAACTATTTTTGGCTAGAAACATAAATACTTAGCAGTTTGGTAACATGACACCTTAGCAAAACAAGGAAATTAGTTTCCTCCCGAAAGCCTATGACCTCTCTCAACATGGGCTGTCATCATGATTACAATATGAGGAATCGAACAGGCTTCCAATAATATGAAGAAACATATTGCTTTTTCCCATAGTCTTGCTACTATTGCAACAGTGGGAACACATTTCCTGACAATTTAGTATTCTAACATGAAGGTTCTAGCACCAAGTAAGACTACTGATAGATTTTCTCACCGGAAACCTGTATAGGACCTTCCAACTCAATAGAGTATTTTCTGGACAGTTGAAGACTGGTATATTTGTATCTTCTAACTAAACCTTATTATCTTCAGCAACAGGATCTTGCCATCATGTTAAGATTGGCAATCACAGGTAATAGCAATGGTGTGTATTGTTTGGGGCACCACTGGTGTTTGCGTTTCCCTGACAAATAAGTCATATGGAACTCAAGCAAGCTTGACAATGACTGAGATTTTCATTTAATAACCTGTGTCTTCCTAGTGCAACCTTCCTCATCTGTATAGGGTACCTCTGTTATGCTTTCAATTTATTTTACAAACTAGTGGCTCTTTATGAGGCTTTTTCCTATAATCTTAATTTAGGTTGAAATGTACCATGTGCTGTTATTGCCTCCACACGACTTAACCCTTAGCGTTCAGTATTCACTCCCATTTTTCTTAACATGTGTCTTCCATTATCCCTTCCTATTATATTTTTTTTTCTTGAGGTGTAAGAGCATATGTTTCTATATATCTTTTTCAAACACACTTGATTTTGGTTGATCCTTCCCACATCTCTTCCTTTCCTTATTCCCCTCACTTCATTATCTGTTGTATCCCTTAGGACTCCAATAGTCCATCTCTATTTTCATGTTACTTGTACTCTATTACTCCCTCTTCTTTCTTCTTCCCACTTTTGTATGTTATTTTGACAGATAGCACTTAATTTACTTGGCACCATCTATTTTTAAAAACCTAAGTAGAATTTGATTTTGTTTCTGTGTCTCTTTAAGCTCTCAGTTTCTTTCCAGTTTGCTGAGAAACCATAGCTGAAGTTCTGTACCAGTCCTTATTACACTAACCATTTTGAAGGGCTGAATAGGAAAAGAATGCTTTCAAAAATATTCATCTGGTAAGTAAGCAAACAAAGCGCTCTTAGCCTTTGAAACGTGAATGTTGAGAATACTAAGGTTAATAAGAGAGGAAGTTAGAAAGGGGGCGCAGCAAAAAGGTTACAAAAACAGTACACTCTTGCAAGCCTCTTTTGGCAAACGGCCTGTAGAAGCATTTAGAGTAGACAGAAGTTTAGAGTTACTTGAAAAGATAAAGGGGCAGGGAAGATGTTCAGAGAACAGGATGAAGTAATTACAACTGGGAAAAAGAAATGAGCTCAAGCTCTTGTTTGGGTAGAAGACAAGAAAGGAAGCTTGGAAAACTACAGTTTATGCTGTTCACATGACCAGTCTCAATAGTCTCCCAGTTCCTTTCCCAGCTCATTCACATTCTCACGATTTCATCCAACCACTTGGCTGATTTCAAAAGAAATGACACATATTTTGAACTCCCAGTACACTCATATTAAAGATATTCCCTTAATAACAACTGTTTTAGTTTTTCTTGGAAGTGTTACAGCTACATAAGCCAGCCAATTACTATATCTGATAATAGTCAAGATCAACCAGTGGGTAAACATGCTGAACCACAACAGAGTTAACGTTTTGCCTCATATTTCTTTGTTATACAAATTATAGCATGCTTTCCAATGCTTTGTTTAGACTGAGTTATACTAATGAGACCTGATTGATCGAGGCTTAGAAAGTATTATAAACTTATCTGACCTTTCAGTTAATGTAATGTTTGTTAGGTTTATACAATAAAAAGAATGAATTTACACGATATAAACTTGGAATTTGAGATATTTCCCTGAAAGTTTGAGCTAAGTGGACTTCATAAGTATTAGTGCAGTGTGTAATATGAAAGCAAAGTGAATCCAAAGCATTTGCAAAACAGTGATTTTCAGCTAGGGTACATTTGTTCCCACAAAGAAAATATTGCAAGGCTAGAGACAATTTTAATTTCCTTAACTAATGTGGTTTGTGCATAGTTAACACTTTTGTTCAATTAGGAAAATTCAGTATTCTATGATGCTCAGAAAAATCCTAAACAGCTAAGTATCATGTAACCCAAAAAGTCAATAATGCCGATCCTGAAAAATCTATGAAACCACCCATTTATTTTCTATGAAGATGGTTCTTTCAAATTATGGTTATAGAACCACTAAAATAGGCTCCATAAAACTTCCATCAGGAAGTCCTCTGTTAGATTGTGCTCATTGTGGCATTAAAAGTGATCGCTATGACTGCTTTTTATTTTTGTAGTGTATTTGAACATAAACAGTGGACATGACTTTTATTTTATTGGGCATGTAAGAGATATTTCCATAAATGTCCATGCTCCATACATTTCATGCACATACACACATGCACAAACATACTCATAAATAAAAATTTAAATAATATTAATAACTTTTTAATGAATTTTGGTTACTATGAGTACACATATATTATTCTAGAGAAGTACTATCAACCCAATTATGGAATATGTGATCTGTATATTTTATGGGTATATTTTATAAGCCTGGTACCTTTACAAGTTGAGCTGAGTCATGAAGAGTGGACATAAGTCAGTTCAGAAATGAGGTATTATTTTTTCCAAATTGGTGTTTTCTGGTAATTATAATGTATATTTACTTTAAAATGTGTTCAATTGCCCAATTGCCCTTTATTTGTAGGTAATAATCTTTACCTTTAAAACTCCCATCTATTTTTATTAGTTGTTTATTTAACTAAGCCCAGTAACATTTCAATAAAAAGCATCTCAAATTCTAATGTTCATTTGTTTGCAACTGTAGTCCCTAGAGGTTCTGCATACCTGGCCCTGACTTCTTTCCACTCCATTTCTGATAAATAATAATTGTCTATCTTTCTTTCTATCACATTTGAAGCAAGGCCAGTATTTTCTTATCTGTTCTCTGATGTTTATATACATTTGATATGCATCTGTCTGTCTGTAGTATAAAAGTAATCATATTTCACCAACATATTATTTGCTTAAAAAATCTCAGCAAATAACATTAATAAACACATCTTGATATATGGTTTAAAAAACAGTCAGTTTTGTGTGTTTAGTGCCATGATGTGCCCTGTCTCATAAGACACATGCAATTTTAGTTCTGATGCGAGAATAAAATATTTTTATTACCCAGCAAGACATCCCAGTGTTCTTTCCCATCAGGGAAGGTTGTAGCCACCTAATCTTTAGACTATTATAGTAAATAATGATTTTAAATCATCTCATTTTCTTGACCAGGGGCCAAATATTTTTCTTGATCTAAGAATGTTTACATTATTCACAACAAAAGATTATTTCTGTGATTCAACAGTAACTCACACAACACTACTTCACTGTCAGTGTGTGTACACTCTGACATGAGGAGAGAGAAAGACTGTCCATGCTGGGCTGCCTCCTCCAACTGAACTCATTGTGCTGACCCTCTCTGCAGAGTAAGGCGCTTCTTAGCATGTAAGCCACACTGTACTAGAGTAAGGGGCAAGTTAGTCCTGTTGTCAGAAGGAAAAGAGAAAGGTCACATGTAGGATGCATCCACTTGGCAAAGCATACTCTCTCATTTCCCAGCCTGCTCCTCCATTCCCACCTCAGTTCCCCAAAAATGGTGCCTGCCAGCTTAACTGGTCAGTCTGCATTAAAAATACTGGCAGAATTAGATGTAACATGGACTACTTAACTAATTTCTTTCAAAACGTGCAGTTATGTTATTTACTGGCCTCTGCAATGAAGGGGAAATTGAATTCAAAAAAAAAGAAATACAATTTGTCAAATACCATAGAATATGTTTTATTGTATTTGTCGCTAAGACAAAGATTATACAATTATAAAACTGCCTAAAAATATTTCCCTCTTCTGATGGATTCAGCTAAACTTAGAAAAGAATCTGTTCTCATGTTTTTAGTTGAGCAAAATATTGAGCTTTCAAAATTCATCTCACCATACACACACACAGCGCATATACTTACACAGATTTATTTTATATTTTATAACTGTCTTCTCTCATTATCATATCATGTATGTCTATGTATGCAATTGACTGAAGTTTGAATGCGTTACATTTGGTGCTGAACAAGGTCGTCCTTTATTTCCATCGCAATCGTAATCGCCAGTTACTTCTCTCTGAGTTATCAATGAGACTGTGCTTTCTCCTGTCTCTCCTACATCCTATTAATACATCTGGTGATTGTCCTTTATTACCGTGATATTTCCCCAAGACAGGAAAGAGCAACCCTCTGTTTTCCTCTTCACCAGTGAAGGGAAATGACGAAAGCAAGGGCTTCTAGTGTTGCTTTTCATTTGTGAACTTTGGCAACTTCTCTAATCAGTTCTGGAACAGTTTTTACAACTTCACTGATTTGGAAGAAAATAACAATCCTGAAAATAGTAGGGGGGAAAATAGCTTCCTTTTGACAGCACTAGCTGCCAGTGTGGCTTCTACTAGCGTGAGGACAGGAGGAAGCCCTTATCACAGAAATGAGTGGGAGACATTTCCTTGTGGAAGCTGGAAGAGCAGTGGTGATCCTTGGCTGAAAGATAATGATGACAGCCACAACGTGCTCTCTGAAATACAGCATGAATATTCTCAAGAAGGAAAAATATGAGAGAGAGAGAGAGAGAGAGAGAGAGAGACAGAGAGAGAGAGGCAAACACTGTAAGCAAAACATATTAATTCACCATCAGAGAGGCCACATGCCCTCCCTGCACTGCTTGCTGCTTGATAGGACAACGTGAAAAAGGAGAGGACAGGAGAATTATATTTCCTTTCTTTCCCCTATGTCACACGTGTGTGAGAAGCAAGGAAGAGAATAACTTCATCTGCCTTTTCACCAGTAGATAAGAGGGTAGGATAGCTGAAACTAGGTGACAAAATTTACAAAGTAAAGATCAAGTGAAAACATATGGAGGAATCAGCGCTCTGAGGGCTGTGAGGTAAGTGCTGGGTGCAGACACGCAGATAGGCTTTGAGAGCCACAGGATGAGGAGAACAGCACTAGTTCCAAGCCAGTGAGAGACAACAGGAAATATATAAAGGATGTGGGTTTGTCTTAGTGAGTAGCGGGGAAGACACATGAGAGTTTCTTTCAGTTGACTGATTCCAAATAAGCCACTCACACATGAGGCATCGTGCTCAGGTCTGCTTCCTACATCTAGGTCAGCCATGACCAGTAGAAGACCATCAATCACTCCTACTCACAAAATGGAGTGAGCGTGATTGATTGCTCAGGACTGAATTAGTCCTGCCTGATTCATGGGAACCTTAATGGAATCTGGAAGCCCTGAACTGGAAACTTAGGTTTTGGCCTGGAAATGGACCCCAAACCTTGGGGCTAACTCCAGGTGTGCCCTAGTCAATCCAAGCCCTCGGCTTTGAGGAGCCACTTGAACGACTGAGCGCTACACAATGCCTCTTTTTTTTTTTT
>LOEQ01004284.1:203310-249181 GCA_001685075.1 Bramus lutescens
TCTGTCTCTCTTTTTCTTCCGGGACAATGTTTCACTATATAACAATCCTAACTCTCCTGGAACTCACTTTGTAGACCACACTGGCTTGAAACTCACAGTGATCTGCCTGTCTCTGCCTCCTGACTGCTGGGATGAAAGGCATGTGTCACCACCATTTAACAAGTTACGTCTCTTTGTCTCTTTTTCTCTCGAGAACTCAGGGAGAAGTTTGTCATCTGAAGATCAAGAACATAATCCAGAGTTTTAGCTTCCCTATGACAGTATTCTAGGCTCAGTCTCCCACACCAGAACTATGAGGAAAGAGTATGTTTGTTTTTCAAGTCACCCAGTCTATGATAACTTTTCCTGGCATCCTGAGCAAACTAATGCACTTAATAGCTTCACAATTTTTCCTAATATATTGTCTAGTATTTCAATAACAGAATTGAATAGCCAGGAAATATGGCAGGTTTGAATATTCACACCTATCTTGACTTTCTTTAATTTGTTTTCCCATCCATCTAGATATTTTCCTATAATATAATATATAATTAATATAATATAATTAATAATTATTATAATATAATTAATAATTAATATAATATAATACAGAGGATGCTAGAGAGATGACTCAGTTGCTATAGGATTTATAGCACAAGCATGAGAACCTGAATTTTCCCACAAAACTCATACAAAGATTCTTGCAAAACCAGATCTGGGTTGTAGGGGCTGTAGGGGGGAGTAGGAATCCAAGTAATTGGCCAACTAGACTATCCTAATTGATAAGCTCTCTATATCAGTGAGGAACTAGACGCTGTCTCAGAAATGAGGTGGAGAGAGCCAGAACAGGACATCAGATGTTGACTGATTTCTTGCTTCCACACACATACGCATATATGTGTTTGTTCTCCAGAGCACAAACATTCACAAACACAAACACACATGCACATTCACACACACAAACACAAACACACACACACACACACACACACACACAATGTTACCTAGGAATAAAACATAGCTGAGAAAAAAATCTCATCATTAAATTTGCCCGTAAATACCCAAACATTAATCTTTTTAGTATCATTCTTGTTTTTTAAGTGGAAGTCTATTTTGCATTATTGAAGGAAAGGCTATTCCAATATCTCCTGATCTGCTAATCCAGTCAGTGGGGTTTATAAGATGGGTTAGGGTGTATTTGCAAGCAAAGAGAATTTCAACTTACCTTCTATGGGCAATTAACTTAAACCAGACGGATAAAGATTGATTTAACTTTACCATATTCACATTGTGGCATGGGCGATGTTATTAGTGGCCATAGAATTGCTTAGTTCTATGTGTGTGTGGATTATTTCAATAAATGATCCCTTGAGCCAGAGATGCTGCAGGTTAACTGTGTTAACTATATGCTATCTGAGCAAATGTTTCATCTTGTTTGGTCCGTATTTATTGCCTTTTAAATCCAATTAAGGTCTCACTGGTCTTATATTTCACACAACAGTGAGCAAGGAGTGGTCAATGGTCATTGGACTCTGAAGGAGAGACTCAGTTCTTCACATAGCTGAAATAATTCATAAACTCAAATTAGCTCATTCCCACTTTATTTAAAATATAGAACATGTATATTCTGATTCCCACTCACTTTTATTAGCCTTAGGAATATCTCAGATTCAAATAAGTATTTTTCTAAAGTATTGAAAAATAATCATCCAGGAAGAAGAGAACTCCCTGGAGCTGTGAAATTGATCCCACACAGGAAGTGGACAGGATAGCTTGTTAATCACTTCAGCTGGGCCAGGAACGAGATTGGGTGAGAAGGTGAAGTCAGTCAGGTGTCAGGGTTTCCTGTGTGATTCCACATGAATGCTCTCAGGAGTAATGGCTGCGAGCCATCAAGTTCTGTCAAGTGGAGAGGGTAGCGTTTTCTGTTGTGATCAGATACTTGCCTTGCCTTCACTCTTGAAAGCTGTTAAACAACAACGGGATGATGAGGACAGAAAGATTGTTGATTTGGATGAAATTTCCTTCCTAATACTAGCTAAACAAAATATCTAAAAAGACAAACATTTTATGCACTTTTGTAGATAATACATTTTAATTAGATGTGTGTCTTTATTTTAGAATACCAACAAAGGTTAGGAAACTAGTAAGGCACCATGGGAGAGAGGGGTTTCCCAAGAAAGTAGAATAGAATATAGAGTTATAAAGGGAGAAAGTGGAAATATGGAACAGGAAGGAGAAAGTGGAATGGGAGAAGGGAAGACGGATAGAGGAGGGACTATGGGGAGCAATAAAGCTTTAAACACCCTTTGAAAAAGCCATGTGGAAACCCTACCACTGTGTCAACTTCCTAAAATATGTACTTATACATATTTTAAAATCTATATGGAATTTGAAATGGATTTACCCTAAAATTAGGGAACAATACCCAAAGTAAAAACCATATGCTACCAAATAAAACTCCTCATACAAGGAATAGTTGTCTTTTTTCTTTCAGTTGTTAGTCAGTGGGTTCCCATAGACCTCCCAAATATTAGAGGCTAGTGTTAATGCATGGGTTACCCTCAAGAATTTGCTAAGAGTCTATTGGTAAAATATCACATACTCGAATAATAGAATACGAAGAAATCTATCTGGTATTCAACTGGAAGCTTTATCCCTACTGGCAAGCATTTGTAATGCTGGGAGATGCTTTGTATACTACTGGAGGAGAAAATTAATCATTACTCTCAGATATGAACGATAAGAGCGACAATAACAACCTTCCTGGCAAGATATGCCTATTGATGCAATGATATGGGATTCCCCTCTGTATGCTGTGAATATGTTTTACTGCCATTGTTTAATAAAGAAGCTGATTTTGGCCAATAGTTTAAAAGAGTAATCTCAGGCGGAAAATCTGAACAGAGATATAAGAGAAGGCAGACTCAGAGAGACACCATGTAGCCCCCGAAGGAGACAGATGTTGGCTGGAACCTTGCTGGTAAACCTTGAGCCTCTTGGTAATACATAGAATAATAGAAATGGGTTAATTTAAGATGTAAGGCCAGGCGGTGGTGGTGCATGCCTTTAATCCTAGTACTCAAAAGACAGGGGCAAGTGGATCTCTGTGAGTGGCATTGCGAGTTACAAGCTACTATTTGATTAGGTTTGCAGCTTGCTCCACAGAATGGAACCCATATCTAACATTTGATACTATCAGGTGGCCCCAAGAACCTATGTCCAGCTACATCTTGAGTTCTTGGGAACACATACTACTAATATTTTTCTGAATGGAAATAAAAATAAAAAAATTCCTATTGACACAATGCTATATCCACCGATCAATGCATTTATTCTTGTTGTAGTAGATATTAATTAACACAGATAACCACAGCTGTTCTGCTGTGCAGAGAATAAGGGACTTTAGAATACGCAGCTCAAAGTTGGACATCTATGTCATACTTCTGCCCTAAAGGCTCAGTGATCTACATGAAAGAAGGGATGGATAGGATGTAAGAACCCTCATTATTGTCTAGGTTCTCTGGGATTGTGAACGCTAGGCTGATTTGCTTTGCTTTATGTCTAAAAGTCACTTATAAGTGAGTACATTTGATGTTTGTCATTCTGGGTCTGAGTTACCTCACCCAATATGAGGTTTTTCTAGATCCATCAATTTGCCTGCAAATCTCAAAATGTCATTATTATTATTTTGCTGTGTAGTACCCAATTGTGTAATTGTATTACATTTTCCTTAACGATTCTTTGGTCAAGGGCATTTAGGTTGTTTCCAGGTTCTGGTTATGACAATGCTGTTATGAACACAGATGAGAGACCTACATGGATATAATCTAAAGGGTAAGTAGAAAAAGACATGATCTCCTGAGTAAAGTGGGAGCATGGGGGCGATGGGAGAGGATAGAATGAGAGAAAAGAGGAAGAGAGGGGGCAGAGAAAAATGTATAGCTCAAATCAATAAAATTTTAAAAAGAATATAAGAACCCTAGGTGGTGGATAACTTCTGGGAAAGAGGGTTTTTTGCACCAACAAGACCTATTTACAGATGAATTCCCAGAGATTAAGACAGTATTCATCATGCCTACTTAAGATGAACCCCCCCCCAAAAAGAAAAGCTCACTGAAGACAAGGAAAGGTGAATAGAGAGTCCCACCACTAGCAGGAAACTTAGTGGCATTTCATTGCTTCTAGAAGAATAAAAGTTAGTTAGTTAGTTAGTTAGTTAGTTAGTTAGTTAGTTAGTTAGTTAGTTACTTAGTTAGTTAGTTAGTTACTTAGTTTGTGTGTTTGTTTTCCAGTAGGGCAACACATGGTATATTGACTACTGTCCATGGGAGGATCCATGCCAGGAGTAATCAGACAAAAAAATCAGAGTAGTTGTGGTTTATTTTTAAAGAGAGAGAGAAAAAGAAAGAAATGCGCACTGGGAAAGCATAAAGTTGGATAGCTGGGTATGTCGGGAGGCGAAGGAGGAATTTGGGAGGAGTTGGGGCAGGTTGGGGCAGAAGATGAATATGACCAATATGCATTACATGAAATTCTGGAAGAATACATAGAATCATTATTTTAAAGATAATTGAATATTTTTGTGACATGCCAATATGAATTTATATTCATAGGATGGTATAACAAAAAGTCACACAATAATCTGAACAATTCTCAAAATAATATCTTTAGCTATTTGATGAGGGTTGGGGAAAGTTAGGAAACAATTCATTAGCATAACTTAGTGGGTTATAGCAAAATATTGCAAACAATACAAAAAGGTAAAGTGAAGTAAGTTCCTAATTTTAAAAAAAAGGAAATGCAACAGCTTTCACATATGCCTTGAAAAGACAAAGCTTTCCTCGGTGATAGTAATTATATTTAACATAGTGAAGCTGAAGTGCATAAGTCAAGTCATTTAGTGCCTGCCTCATTGCCTTGAGTCTCAGAAAAGATTTGGACTTTGAACTTAGAAAGTATTGAGACTGGTAAAGACTGTGGAATATTTTTAACCTCACAGGAAGTTCAGTTTGCAAGAAGCCTGTAGGACCCAGGGAATAGACTTTAGAGGTTTGAATGAAAATGGCACCATAGGCTTATATATTTATTTGTTTGTTGGATCCCAGTTGGTAAAACTGTTTCAGAAAGATTAAGGGGTGTGAACTCATTGGAGAGGTGTATCACTAGGTTGGGCTTTGAGGTTTCATACGACTTATCGTTCCCAGTCTTTCTCTTACTGTCTGCCTCCACATCGAGGATCCTGATGTGAACAATCAGCTGTTCCAGCCAGCATACAACTTCTCTCCATCACAGTCTCTAAAGCTCCAAAACTATAAGTTCTATCAGATAACTTCTTTTACAAGTTACCTTGTTCATGGAGTTTTGTCATAGCCATAGAAAAATAAGACTGCCCTTCAGGGCTTGCAAATTTTATTACAGTCTCAGACATGAATGTTCATTCATAGACTTTATTATGCTTGAGCTTTGAGACATAAAGAAAAGTCAAGACCAAAGGAATAGGGACTGAAGAGCTGGCTCAGAGGTTAAGAGCACTGACTTTTCTTCAAGAGGTCCTGAGTTCAATTCCCAATAATCACTTGGTGGCTCACAACCATCTATAATTAGATTTGATACACTCTTTTGGTATGCAGGCAAACATGGAGACAGAGCACTTTATTCATAATAAATCAAATAAATTTAAAAAATGACCAAAGGAGCAATGCATGAGATATTGGGAGAAATACAAAAATAACAGTCTTTCCTTATTGTTTAGGAATATAGCAGTAAAACTACTTAAAAAAAAGCAATTCTTTTCATATCAATTTTACACCAGTCTATAATAATATATAGAACAGGGTCATTAAGCCCAATAAAAACACAACAGCCACTCAATCATTTAGTAGGACTGACTTCTTGCACAATCCCATCTCATTAAAAATTTCAGTATTGCTTTTAATAGTACCTTTGTGGTTTAAAAGAGGGGGTGATGCCTGGTGCTCAGATGATCAAGGGCATGGCACGGTGCTGTATTTAACAGTCACACACACAAGTAGATGAATGAAAGTCTGGATGAATGGTTTCATGGGATTCAGGAGTTGTTTTTGAAGTTTATTGAGTTTTTTCTGTCATAATATTTCTGATTAAAGTTCCAAGAGGCTGTGGTTTTGCTGAATATTATTATGAAGGCTTGCATTTGCTTTTGTTTCTTAATGTTGTAGATTTTTGCTTTATTTTTTAAATTTTTCTGTTTTTTTTTGTTGTTGTTGTTCTTTTGACTCCATTTTGTTACTAGACCTTTTCCAGGTATGTTCAGCACTTTATAGTACCAACCTCGGTCTTCATCCTACTGAAATTGAGGCATTACCTGCTTGCACAAAAGAAGGAAACACTTAATGTTATACCTACAAACATATTGAACAAGGTCACTGAGCAGCAGGCTCCAACCTTTCACTTGCCTACTCAGAAGCTATGGCACCACATTTTGACGATGAAGGGTTTAATTTTCAAAGACTTTCACAACTCTCAGGCATCTTTGCTAAAGATTTGCCTGAACCACCTCATGACTTTGAATAAAACTTTTAGCATAACGGAAATGCAGAAGAAAATATTTAGAAGTACCAATAAGCAAAATAATATCAATGTGTGATGGTACATAAGAATTCATACAGACTAAGAAAAGGGATACAATGTTGATACAATATTGCAGTTATTAAAATTCCTGTTTGAATTAACATTTGCTGCTGTCACAGACCATGTTTATTACCCTCCTGTCTTGTAAGGAAAGATCAGTCAAAACAGCAAGACTACAATTATTCATTTGAAATGAAAATCCTTCAGAGATCCTAGTAGCATACCTGAGATGTTAATAGGTTAATTTCCAAATTAGTCGTTTCTCTTTCTCTCTAAGTTTGTCTGTTTATAGTGTACGGATGTTTTTATTGCAATGTGCTCAAATTTTCTGCTATTCAGCACAATATTTTGCTTATTGATAAATAAAAGAAAGTATTTTTCACACCTAGAATGGGGAGTAAAGCCTACCGCCAAACCTTACCCACACTTTATTCTGATACTTTCTTTGTTTATTCAGAATTCTCCTGGGAGAAACTTAAATTACAGTGGACAGCACAGCAGTTGTAACTAATGGACTGGTGACCATGGATCCTCTACAGCATAAGCCCTTTAGTGCCAGTATTCTACACACATGGTATTTCTGTAGAGGAATGGCCATTCAGGGAAGACAGTATCAGACAGGATCTGTGGTACATCCAATTCTAAATAAAAAAATATTCTGGCTAAATAATGTATAATGTCATCTGATATCAAGATACAGCAAATTCAACATGCCAATGTGTGCATGGTTAGCATACATATGCATTTTACATATAAATATATGCAGATGAAACATCTATAGGCACTTTCCTTATGAATGTATTTCTTTGCCTGAAATTGATGTCCTCTTGAAAAGCATGTAACTGCTCAGCCAGTCCCCACCCCTAGTGAATTAACTGATATTTGAACTCCTTAAATAATTTCAAACTTATTTTGTGTTTTATGTTTATGATGATTTTGCCTGTGTCAATATATGTCACACAAAATAAAATGATCAGAGGCAACAACTTGTTTTCTTTTTTCTTTTTTTCTTTTTCTTTTTTTTTTGGTCAAAAAATTTTAGAAGGAAGAAAGAGAATGGTTTGTCTTTCCATGCTTCAAACTATTTGAGGTCCTAGGAGAGAAATCTTGAGAACTAAATGCTAGAGGAGTAACTTGAAGGCTCACTCATGGCGGTGACTGATGTGTGTCCACACTGGATGATAGTTGTGGAGGTCTTTTATTTACAACATTGGAGTGCCTCCTATTGGAAGTAAGGCAGCAATTGCCTTTTAGGACTCAACATTAGAAATCACACAACAGTATGTGCATACATGACTTCTGCATTTTCAGGGGAGAGAAAATCTAGCATGGTTTTTGATGAGCAATGAGACTCACTGTATAAGACGGGAGATGTTGCTTCGACTATTAAAAACTATAATGTGATTTTCAGTAACATACTGCAAACTAAGCAGAAACAGGTTTGTTCGGATAGCATTCATAGATCTCATAAAGAAGAGGAACTTGAGCTATTTAAGAGATATTGTAGTAGGGTGAACTCGAACAAAATTTTAATGAAATTATGTGGTAATCTTCTTTGTCTTGAGATTGGATAAAATTCAAGGTGGGACATGAAAATGACAATCATAGTTATGCTCCTAAAATATCTATCCTTTTTTCTTTGCATGTATCTATGTATGTATGTATGTATTTATTATCTAATATGCATATGGGAAAACATGTTTTAGTTCATGTTTCAGAAGATCAGAGGGCAACTTGAGATAATGTATTCTCTCCTTCCATCGTAACTGTTCTGATCTCCAGGTTAGTCAGCATATGCTTTTACTATTTCAGCCATATTGCTGGACCCAGATCTATCGTGTTCAGGACCATGCTGGCAAAAAACACAACAAAAGTAACAGTGAGTAAATGAGAAAAGTATAGTTCAACCCAAGGTGAACAATTTTCTCCAGTTTCTAATATAACCAGAACATATGCACGAATTATGAGACTAAGAGTTTTACTTTTTCCAACACAAAAATGATTGGGCAGGATTTATATTGCAATGCATTGGCATTTTTCAGCATTCTCTAGGGACTTGCAGATACACATCTGTTCGTATCATATGTGATGCCAACAACAGACCAAAGAATTTCATGAAAGTCTAGGTTGGTGACTGGATGGGTTTACTTGGGATTATTAACAGGGACAATAGGGAAGTCAAAAGCAACTGTGTCCCTGAAAAGCCTATGCAAGGGGAAGTGGCACCATGTGAGAGAACGTGGAGTTTCCTGTACAAGTTGTTGGTGACTTCACTGAAGAGACTTCCTCTCATTTGCCAGAGTGTCCTCTTCCCTAGTAATTATGCACTATTACAGAATCTGCAGTGCTCCTCAGTTTGTGTGTTTTATACATCTCATGAACATCTTGCTTCTTTCAAGTTTACGGAGCTTGCTGTAGGCTGTTACTTTCCACTTCTGTACAGGAAATAATTATCTCGAAGAGGAAGAGAAAGTCACCCAAAGATAAGTAGCAATCTAAACAGAAATGGGTGAAGAGACAGGTTCCAAGAACTCAGTAAACACAGGGAGAAGAAAGCAATGAAAGAACCCTTTCATTGTTGAAGATGGAAAAAGTTGACCCACCAGACAATGCAGCAGAGAGTTCTTTCCACTGTGAGTTTGAGTCACTCTCCCAGCAGAGCAGTCTTTTGCCAGTCAGTGGCACACTTTGGTGTTGCTTTCTGAGGCAAAAGATGAAACTCAGTAGGAAAAATCAAGGATGAAGTCCAAGCTGAAAGATGTCTCCCCCTGGATTCTAACAGCAGCAACTCATGGAAAGACTATGCCAACCTTATGAGGAATGTCCACAAGGTGACAAGGACACCCACACTGAATACCTCTATCCTTTTACAGAATTAGAAAGGGGTGAGGGTTCTGAATGCAACAAATTTTATGGTGCCTCAGGAACTCAAAATTGGACCCCTCAAAGCTGGACACAAGACTCATCCTTTCTTTCTTCCCATCTAACCAGTACCAGCATATCCTATACGTTCACAAAGCTGAATGTCAAGTCTACTGAAAAATCATGAACTGAACTTGGCTATATTTACCCTGTCTATTCCAACTTGGAGTTGTTTCCTATGCATAGCTAGGGAGCAAACCTGCTGTAAATCTGAATGTTACAGGTTAATGCTCATCTTAAATGCATAAAAAAATCACTTAAATATATCTTAAAGCCTGTTTGGCAAGGTGTATGAATGAAATATTCAAAACTTAGCAAAAGAATATGTTTTTTTCCCAGTTTTTCTCTCTGAGGCAGTTGTATTTTTAGAGTAGTAATAACAAATGTTTGCGAAGGAAAATCCCTGTGAGAGAACATGACATTCTGATAACAATGACTTTTTTCCTTCAATACATATGTTTGAAATAATCTGTGACATATGTGGTTCTTGTAACACTGACCAATTTTTATGTACCAAGTATCATTTTCTGGATTTTGCTTGAAACAAATTTCTTAAATTTACTACCTACACAACCAATATCTTTCAGAGGATGTTGATTTATTTATGCAAAAAGCAAGATAATAGAGAGTGGCACCAGGGAATTATTTCCTTTCTGCCCTGAGCCTCTGAATCATAGGCTCCATCATGTTGTTCAGCTGTTGACTCTGGACGGGCTCCAGCACAGCACTGCCGAAGATGCCAGAGAGATACACCTCCCTATAGCAAACAACACAAGACTTATCTACTCCATAAGCTCAAGAGGATAACCGAGTGATTTGTACTGCAGTTGATATGCAGAACATTCATCCTTAATTTTCAGTGTCAGTCAGGGGCACTTGTAGTTCCCAAGATGGCTATTGCTCTCCCAGGAAGTGGAAGGAAGGCAGGCTTTTAGAGAACACTTTGTGTATCATTGCTGATTGCACCCTAATGTGGTTAGGCATACAGAAATGATTTCTCCAATTAGCTCTGTGAGACTTTCTTTCCAAGCAGGTCAAGGGCAATACTAAAGAAGAACAAAAACTGATTGCATGTCCCTAGGCCCATGGTGGAGCAATAGGATACCTACTGTTCTCATTGTCCTTCAAGCATCTCTCTGCTAGCAACTGCACAGGTAATAACACTGGTGTGTTCCTCTCATTTCCTGTGCTGAGATTGTTAAGATTGCTGTGTTTTCAGAACTTGCTCACAGCTCTGACTGGCAGTATAGTTATGTTTTTAGTCGCTTCCCAGGACGAGGGATCCTGCCAGGTAGTGCAGCTGGGAAAAGGATGAAGTCTTGTTTTGTGGGAGAGACTTCATGAGATTTCCTTGCAGTTTCAGAATGGAGAAATACTTGGCACTTCAGGAAGAAAGAATTTGTTCTAAATTTGTTTTGGCAGAACTTCTTCATGTCAAAAAAAAGTGCCTAGAAAGCATGATGATTGTGGCCCAAGTTGTTCCAAGCCCCAGTGCTTTGAAAGGAAATTGCAGCAATTGTTTGAAGGTGCGCACATCTGTCCAGGTTGGATGATATGACCAGGAAGTTGATATCTTTGTTCAGTGTGTTTTTCGTTGTCATGTAGGGAGTGAAACATCTAAGTGAATCCAAGAAGCCTTCCATTCGTGGCCAGACGGTCCTTGATTTATTTCTAAAGAGTTTATTATAGTCTTGTTTGGCAAGGGAAGAATAAGTGAATGAATACAAAAGCTAACAGAAAATACAGAGAGATATTTTAGGTTATTTCTAAATGTTTATTGTCTTAATGCTCAATTTAAAACAGAACAGCACTCTGAGAAGCTGACTTTATTGCTGCTGATAACTGAGCCACATAAGACTGAAAATAATGATTTTATTTAAAGGGGGGTAATTTAGATTTTTTCCTGCATCTGCCAATCTGGATTACATTTTGGGGCTGACTTCCTCTCTTTGTCCTATGGTTTCTTTTTTTTTTTCAGAAAACTTTGCTTCTGTACCTGTAATGCCTTCTCATCTTCACCAAAGTTCTCTAGTTTATATTATACCACAGAGCCAAGCCATACAGGTATTGGGAACATCCCAAGTGTTCAAGAAATGGGAGAATGGAAATCTTTATTAGTTTTTTTTAATTATGGAGTATAAATAATTGTATCCTGAAAAAGATACTGTTCCAAAAAGTATATCCTTTCAAGGAGGCAAAATTGATCACTCATAAATGTACAGTCTTTATAGACAGTCTTTGTTTCCATATTTCTAAGACATTGTAAATTGATGAATTCTTTCAATGTTTGCTTTTTTTTGGTGTAGGATGTCCTTCTGTCTGTGTGCTGGTTTCATTGGTTAATAAAGGAACTGCTTGGGGTCTACAGCAGAGCTGTAGGGGAACAGAGCTAGGCAGGAAAAACTAAGTGGTATGCTGGGAGAAAGAAGAGAGAGTGAGAGAGAAGCCACGGATCTTCTGCCTGAGACATATGCCAGTTAGAATCTTTGCCCGTAAGCCACTGCCACGTGGTGATGTACAGATAGATAGAAATGGGTTAAATGAAGATGTAAGAATAAGCCAATAAGAAGATAGAGCTAATGGGCCAAGCAGTGTTTTAATTAATACAGTTTCTCTGTAGTTATTTTGGTTCTGGGCAGCCGGGACAAAGAAGCAGGCTCTCCTTATATGATTTAAATAATTAATAATAGAAAATGTTAAAATATGAAATATTAAATTTTACTGTTAAAATCTAAAATTGGAGTTTCAAGATCCTAGTATGCAACACGAAGGCAGAAATTAAAAAAAAATTCTCAGACTTAAGAAAAAAACTTAAGCAAAGCAATAATTAAAAAGAAATGCAACTTTTATCTCTTTCATTTTTCTATATTCAAACTCTTCATAAATGCAGTTAATTACAAGATTAACATTAGATTAGCAATTAAGAGATATCAGGAAAAGCTCTAAGGTAAATATTACATTCAGGTCTGTATTCTAGTCTTTTTGTAAAATATAGCATGTTTTCATTGCCAAAGATGTCAAGATTCAAAAATGCATTATAGAATAATGACTTACAATGTACAAATAAGGCTGAACAGATTGCTCAGTAGGTGAAATATATACCTTATGCTCCTGAGATTCATCTCCAGAATATGCATAAATAATTCATTGGTGTATGTTTTCAATCCTAGGTCTAGGGAAACAGAGACAGGCAGATCTTTGGACACAATGGTTCTGTAGGCTAGTCCAGTTGGAAATTCCAGGGCAGTGTGACCTTGTCTCAGAATACCTAGACAGAACCTGAATATGATGCCCAATGGTGTTCTCTGGACTCCATCCGTTTGCAGATATATTTCCATGTCCACTTGCACAAACATGTAGACCTCAGTAACAGAAGTACACACACACACACACACACACAGGTACACACAAAAAATCTAAATAAGTTTTCTTCTTAATAATATTAATAGTCCATTATTGAGATATACTACTTCCCATGTACTATCTTCAATATTAGGGTACCAGTGTCCATTAAACACCCATGATTTTCTGATGAAGATTAAAACAGAAGCAAAGGGGAAAATGGGTGTTTCCAGAATCTCTAACCTGACTGAGGCCTGAGGCAAATCTGGCAGAATTTCTTCTTACGAGAGAGATCAGAGTGGCAAAATAAGTCATTCTTGTTTTCTGATATCTGTCTGTTTAGAGATAATGATGAAGCATTTGCAATGATGAAGCACATTGTAGAAGGGATATTGTAATGACCAGAGGTAGAGGATTTTAGTATGAACAAGAAGATGTAGGGAGAAAGGCCATGTGATATGGGCCTTTTTGTAATCCTTTACATTTTCATGACAAAGCACTAACTATAACATAGGCAGAGACTGCTCATTCATATCCTAGCTGCCCAGACCTGAATAATAACATAGAAACTATATTAATTGCAACACTGTTTGGCCAATAGCTTAGGCATATTTCTTGCTAAGTCTTACATCTTGAATTAACCCATTTCTATTAATCTGTGTATCACCACTGGGCTGTGGCCTACTGGTGAGGTTCTGGCTGGCGTATGACGTCTTTCTCCTTCAGCAGCTGCATGGCATCTCTTTGACTCAGCCTACTCTCTTTCTATATCTCTGTTCTGATTTCCCACCTGGCTTTACTCTACTAAGCCATTGGCTGAAACAGCTTGTTTAATAACAAATGGTAATGAAACCTATTCATAGCATACAGAGGGTAATCGCACATCACTAAAAAACTCTGAATATTCTTGAGCCTCTACTGGAAGACAAGGATCCATTAGGCTAAGCTGTAAAGATATGCATAGTACAAAGCAGAATGGCAGTGTTGTTTGGAAACCGCGGTGGAATAGTGTGACCTTCCGAGAGAGGGCCACTATCCGTTAGCATGCACTGCGTCAGATGACTAAGAGAAGAAATTTCAAAATGTTCTGGCTCTCTTTAAAGAACCCCGAAGGTAGAGGAAGATTTTAGATTTCAAAGAAAGGATAATGGAGAAAAAGGAAATGGGATGGGACTTGAAAACAAGGAGTTTTCGAAATTGTATCAGGCATTTAAAAAAATTCCGAGAAGTGGGAGGAAAGAAAGAGATAGCATATGGTGATTTAACAATTACCATTTTTTTCCCACAGTAGTGGGTTGTGGAGATAGATGGCAGATTTATAGCACGTCTTGTATGCATTGTCAGAGAACTTCAACTTTATCTCTCAGGCTGTAGAAGATACGGAAAACTTTTAAACAAAGGATTGATTTGTTTTCATAGTGAGGACACACTTGCAGTTCTGTCCACAGAACTTCTGTACACCACAATATGCCTGGAGCCTTGGGCTGATGATGCTACATCAATCAGGGGCAGCAAAGAGACATCACGATTTCAACAAATCTCATCATCCCCCAAAGGCCTTAATAAGTTCCTGTCATCAAAGCCATTCCAGCAGCTGTGTTGTGTAAACAATGTGTCTATGGCAAAATATTTTGGAGTTCAACAGTAATCCTTTCTACTTTGCAGAAGGATAAGGATTGTCAAACTTGGTGTTCTTTCTCTAAGCACATATTTTTGGTAGTAGAAATCAGAGAAATCCCTACATCATATGACATGGCTATATTCAAGAATAGACTGATGAATATGGATGGCAACAAAGACAGATATGGAAGAGAGCTGTGAGATCCATATTTTCCTAGTAGGGCTGCCTCATGCACTCAAAGTTGTTGGTTGATATATAAAAGAACAAGACTTTATTTACTACAGTAATCCAGCACTTTTTTGCAACCTCCCTTTGGTTTATTCACTTATTTATGTGAATTCACACACACACACACACACACACACACCACGTGTGCACGCAGGTATGCACAGGTCACTGTTACTGGCCTTGTAGAATTTTTTTCAACTTCATACAAGCTGGGGTCACCAGAGAAGAGTGAGCCTCACTTGAGAAAAATGTCAGTAAGAATGCCCTCCATCCAAGTCTGTGGGGACATTTTCTTGATTAAAGATTGAGGGCCCAGGTCACTGTGGGTGGTGGTATTCCTGAGCAAGTGATCCTAGGTTGTATAGAAAAGCAGTCTAAGCAAGCTATAGGGATTAAGCCAGTAATTAGCATTCCTTTGTGGTTTCTGTTTCATTTTCTGCCTCAACTTTCCTCAGTAACAGACTGTATGCAAAAAAGATGAAATAAATGATTTTATCCCCAAACTATTTTAGGTCATGATGCTTATCACAACAATAGAACACAAACTAAGACACAAATTGATATGAAGAAGTGAGCTGTTGCTGTGGTAGACTTGACCATGTTTGAGGGGTTATGGAAAGACATCAAATTCAATGATATTAAACCTTTACCTTAAGAGGACAATTGGTGGTGGTTAGCTGGAGCCAAAAAAAAAAAAAACCACTAGGCAGTGATTAAAAAAAGAACAACACCACTAAGGCAAAATCTGGCCACTATTTCCTCAGGATTAGCAGGCAAAGGAGCCAGGCATGTATTTTGTGCTGGCAGCTTAAGTAGGTAATGCCTAAGAGTCTCTCAGATGGTTTTTATTTATTTTAGTCCCCTGAGAGATCACGATTGAAGGTGCTCTGGAGAGAGAGTCGGAGGTTTACTACGATGTAGAGTTGGAGTTCCTGAACAGAGGTTACGATGTCATTTGTCAAAGTGCATCCTCAGTTGCCATGGCAAATAGGGGCCCAGCAGTACCAGGACTGTGGAGTACCCAATGAGAATAGCAGAATAAGGAAGCCTAACTTGGCCCCTTCTTCGGATGCTTTCAGAATTGTGTGTAGTAATTCCTCTACTTTCAGACAAGGTTTACTCAGAATTTTCTTTGGTATGACTTCCCTTCTCTTGAGTGGGTCTTAAATCCAATTAGGCAGCTGTTGGTTGCAGCCAAATTGTAAGTTCTTGTATGAGGCCTTTCGGGATGTTTTGCTCTGGTCATTGTGGTTCATATGTGTCCCAGCTGGGTAGGATCATTGATTGTTTCCTCCCTTGGCAGTTTACATAGCACTTTCTGGAATGCCCAAGGGAGGAGGCTTTCTGGTCAGTTCCAGCTAAAATTCTTTCAGTACTGTGTTCAAAGTAGGTGGTGTCATCAACAGTAGGAACTTTCCACTTTGGAAAGTCAACCAAGGGCAACAAAAACGGCCTATATTGTTTGAGATGGGTTTCTTGTACTCCCCTGCCCAACAACTACACACACACACACACACACACACACACACACGGAGGGGTGATTCATCAGTGCATGAGGCAGTCACAAGGAGGAAGATTACTAGCTAGATTGAATACAAGAGCAGCAGGATAGTGGTTTAGACCTTCTCTTCTTGTTCCATCAGCTTCCTGATCTGCGTTCACCCGTTCTGTTGTGACTAGTGATTGACACTTAAAAAATTGTTTATTTATTTATTTAGGAAGTAGATTCTTCTTTCATTCACTACATGTTAGCCACAGTTCTCTCTCCCTCCACTCCTCCAAGCTCTCCCATCTCTGTTCTCACAGGGATCCACTCCCTTTTACATATTTGTTATGTTTCCAGGTCTCCACTGCTTTTAGTTATGAGTGTGCTGTTCTGGGCTTCCGGTTGCATGAAAAAAGTTGAAGATGAATAGAACGGGCTCACACTGTGTTTGGGGGAATTGGAAGGAAACTTTTTATCCTTGGTTCTAATTACAAGATATTTCACTAGTACCTTCTGTTTTGTTTGTTTTTTCTCTCTCCTAGAATAGGGTAGTGATGACTCATCATTGTCCAGATGCACAGGGGCCCTTTGCCACTTCCACATGCTCATCTTATCGCTGGACTTTCTACTATTTTCCATCAACTTTTTAAAAATATATCCTGTTTCTTACTAGAAACCTGATTGGTAAAACAGAGACTTCTAAAACATAATGAAAAAAAGTGATTTGTAAGACAATATCAGAAGAATACCTGATATTGAACTATACCCACATTTAAAAATATGAAAGAAAAGAAAAAAGAAAGGAAGAATGAATGAATAAATAATTATCAGTAAATTCTAATATGGGTCTGCCCTTCTATAGGTGAAGCCAGCACAGACATCCAGCGAGGCCATTTTCATGAAATGAGTGGGTGCATTTCTCCAGCTATGTGAAAATGTCATCATACCAAGCATCTCTATTGCATTCACTTCCAATGGGGATTCTGAAAGCTTAGAATGAAACACAAGAGACCAGAAGCAACATGATCCATGCAAACAAATCCCTTATAAAATTGAGTGCTTCCTGATGGTCAGCAAACTGGAAGAAGAAGAACAACAAAAAACTTTAATAACTCAAAATTGGCCTAATGCAAAATTATTAACAAGCCACAAAATGCATGCTCTAATACAATTAAGGCACACATTTTCTCTTTTTACGTTTTAATGTTTGGCTGCCAAGTCAGGACCCAGCCCTCTCTGAGATACTTGCTCAGACATTACACTTAGAAGTAAACCCAAAACTTACCGTTTCCTTTAAAGTCTAGCTTAAAGATTGAAAATTTGAAGGAATGCCTATTCTTCATACAGTAAAACACTAAAATATTTTGTATATATGTCCTTTATTGCTTATTTCTGACTTATTTTGAGTCATCAAAGCACTGTTGTTTCTTATAAAGAATTAACTATATGCAAATTGTGATCACTAACACTTGTCAAAAAAGCACAACAAATGAAGAATGATATAAGCTTACATATCCACACATACCTGCAGCCTTGTTGTTGCTTATACACATAAAACCTCATACTTTAAGACAATTTGTTTTACAATAATTTTAAATAGTTCCATGTAAGACAATAACTCACTGTGCACATAAAACTTGAAACAATTTTAATATTTATGTAAAAATTAATTCTGTGAGTTTAAGCCTACATGGATTTTTTTTAAAGACTTGCCTCTTTGCACTACAATCATACAAATTACCTCAACCATCATTGTAATTTTAAATGTACTGAATTTAATAATCACATGTGTTCATTTATTTCATACTAATTAATTTAATTCTCACTCTCCCAAATAAATATTGCTGTGTATTTTGAAAAATCATCATAGTGGTCTTTGCATTACATAATAGGACCATTATTAATTGTATTATAAGGAGTGAAGTATGATGTTTGTTTATCTGTTTGTATATGCATTCAACTGTGTATTACTATGTTTATGATTGTAGCCATTCTACTATTTTCTACTATTTATTACTTGGCATGTAATTATCTCCACATCTGTTGTATACAACTTTATACTATATAAGCTATTTTATGATATTTGTCTCGAAATAACAAATTATATTATTGAAAAGCAGACAAAATTTTAAAGCCAAAAATGTTAATTCTTTTTTCTTCCCACCACACATCTTCCTCCTTTTCTTTTATCTCATAATTTTTCTTTTGTATGTAATTATTATTTTATTAATTTTTTCTTACTTCATATTTAAAATGATTTATCATATCTCTACGTATTGGCAGGAAAGAAGGTGGAGAGCAGATCAAGAAAGAGAAAAATGAAAGACAGAAAAAGTCAGAGCATCTGAATATTTACTTCATGATTATGTTATTAAGAGAGAAATATTTGTAAGAGGTATAATTTGTAAAGTTTGTATAAATTAGAATAATAAATTTATAAACTATTTTTTTTTAAAAAAACATAGAATGAAAGAGCAGTGATTCATTGATGTGCCTTTTGTTATAACTGCTGCACCTGGACAGATACACTAGAATATCCTAAGCTAATTCAAGCCCAAAAGAAAAGTCAGTGCATTACCTTCTCAGAACTTACTATCAGAAAATTATTCATAGGATATTTAGCAAAATTATACCTTAGACTAAGTATTGATATTCAATGAGATTCTTGTGAGATAATTGAAGAAATATTTTAACTTTTTTTAACTTTAAAAATATAAGCTAATTATATCATTTACCATTTTCTGTCTCTTCCATTTAACTTCTCCCATGCAACCCTTGCCCTCTCAGGTTCATGAACTTTTTAAATCTGTATTACATTAATGATATATATTCCTAAAATCATATTTTCTTAATACAGTCCATAAAATATTATACACATACATATGATAACAGAAATGATTGTGATTTAATTAGAAATCATTTGATTGTAAATGCAAAAAAACATATCTTTACATCGTTTAATCTCTAAGACTACATATTTTAAAGAAAATAGAGTTAGAAGGAGGATATAAAAGTCCTTCTAGGCTAAGAAACCACATCCGAAAGAAAACTGTAATGACAATCAGAAGCAAAGAAAGAGAGCCATGAGAAACACTGCTATAATTTGGAGGTGACAAGTTCAGAGCCTATAAAACACAGCCAGTCAGCAGGGGACAGAAACTTGCAGTTGAGAGTCATGTCAGTCACTTGTATAAATTTTTCCCATCTGCTTTTCTGTGAAGGCCATGGCCCACAGAAAGTGAAGACTGGATGTCCCCAACCAGAGTCTGATCCAGTGGTGCTGAGACAAGATTAGAATAGATGCTCCTAGTACTTTGCAAATTTTACAGATGTTGGCTTCCCAAGGAACTAAAGTAAGCTGAGAAGTGTCACCTTTTGTGTAAGAGAACAGAGGTGTGACACAAAGATTTCTATATGGGATAAGAAATAGAACAGAGATACTAACTTAGTTTAGGACTTCCAGGAAGAAACTTTGAGAAAATGCCTGGCACATTTACCGTGGAAAGCAGGGAGAACCAAGTTTTCAGCACCACTGGGGAACAGAACCGTGGAAAACATGCAATATTGACCTAAAGATTGCTTTGGCCCATTCTACTAGAGTTTTGCAGTCGAGTGGATGCTTCCTGTTTGTCACTAATTGAGGTAGATGTCCAGTCCCTTTGCAAATTTCACTTATTAATCACTGAGAAGAACTGACACCACTTAGGAGGAATACATTTTGATAAATACATTGTTTATAGAGATTGAAAGTGTTGGTTTTTAAAGCAAATATTCCAGTCATCAGAAGAAATGAGTGTTTTAGTCCTGAAAGGGGAATTTAAGTGAAAGACTCCAGTGTGTTTATTATGTATTCATTTATTGCATATATAAATTTCACTTCCTCAAAACAATTTTTTGTTTACTTTTTGTCCTTTCCTTCATCTCTGAAAGTTGGGAATTTACCCCTAATATAACTTTCTCAAAAATGAGTGAATAATTACTTAGAGACATGCCAGTGGAACACCTGGGCACAAGTCTATTCTTTCTTACCCCCATCGTCATTCACTGCCACTTTTGCTGTCAGAGCCAACTGAAGCATGGTACACCTCCATTCCTTTCCATCCCCATTCACCTTTTGAAAATGTTGAGTAAAAGCGGTATATCAACTTTGAATGCCCAGTGGGAAAGGTCTTTTTTATGTTGTTGATTAAAGAATACCTCTCTGGGAATGTGGGACAAAATATATGTACTGTTTAATATGATAGAAAGAGGAAAATTTTTATAAATCTATATAAATAAAACTGAGTGGCAAGTTGGTTTCTCAGTCACATAATCCCTACTCAACATGCTCCAAATCCACATGATACAGGTAAAATTGAATATATGTGTCATTGAATTTATATTGGATATCTCCACTGTTGACTCCCAGAGGATCAGGGAAAAGAGGCAAAATTTCTTAAGCAAGGTTCAGCTCAGTATGGCAAATGAAAACAAACTTCTACATTCATGTACTATTCCCCAGGTTTGTAACTTTATATCATTGTAACAATTAAGGATATGGAAATTACCCTATTGTTTTCAGAAGGCAGTGTCTGAGAATTATGAAATGTTGATGGCCTTAATCACACGATCATTACTTTACCTCCTCAGTGCATATATGTTTATGGAAAGTGGTTTATTCTTCTGTGCATCAGTGAGGTCATCACTACCCAGCTCCTTTGTTGGTGGTACTCTTGAAGGCAGGACAGAAAATTTCATGCTTAGGGGATGTGTGAACCTAATGACCAAGATTATTTTTTGGCTTTCCTGAAGCAGAAAGAATTAAGAATATTCCATCTATGATGAATAATAGGTCAACCTATTTACAATTTAATGGAGTTAAGATTATTGTGTAATGCTGGAGATTTGGCAGTTCGTAGCAGTAAGATTTGATGAGTTGTAGTCCAAAGATGGGATTCACAAATAGTTTATATTGTTAACACCATTCCCAATCTTTTTATGATATAGAAAATATATATAATTATAGAAACTACCTAAATTATTCAGCTTAAGTAGATGCTTTAATATTCTCTTGAATGACATCTCAGTACATAAACAAAGATTTTTGTATTCAGATCTATTCCAGGAAGTTCTTCCAAATCGTGTCTCAATGATTCATTTTACTCATAAACCCACAAAAAGTCACCATAACACTTATAATCAGAAATAGTTTCTCATGTATTCTGATATCTAGTCACTTCTCCTTCTACAAAATGCAGAGGATTAGGTAAGCCATCCGAACCTGACTCAGAGATATCACAATCATTTTTATGTTGCTGTGCTAAGATACCTTCTAGAAGGAAGAGTTTATTGTGTCTTCCATTTCTGGAAGGCTGAGTTCATCATAGAGGAGGGGCACAGCAGTAAGCAGCATGCATGGCGACTGAGAGGTCTTGGCTAACTGCAAGCACAAGGCAGGTAGTAACTTGAAATAGGATAAAGCTACAAACTCTCAGAGTCTGCCCACAATGATGTACTAGTCCAGCAGGACTGCATCTCCTACAAAGGCTCCACAAGAGTCCCACATAAGGACTCCAAGCAGAGAACAAGCCTTCAGATACCCAAGCCCATGCAGCATAGTTCTCATTCAGTCCACTGCAACAAAGTTTTTCTGAACAACTTGGTTTCAGGGCCAATCCTGTAAGGAAATAATGGGAACAAAATAAATAAACTCTGAAATTTTTGTTTTCATTTTCTCTCCCAGACAAGTAAAATGGTGTAAAATGGTGTGCTCTTTTTTTTTATCGTAGGTATGAAGAGATCCACTCTCTTCATACAGATGAGACATGGAGTATGATGTGTGTCTGTTGAATTTGTTCCTGTGGCTTCTGTATGCCCTCTGGCTCCAGCCATGACACTGGCTTTTATGATGGATTGATGTTGAGTCCACCAAGCTATGTTACTTTTCTCTTTGACAGAACCTAGCTCATGATGTATAGACCTGACTACTCAGTCAAGTGTTATCTCTTCATCAGACACTCAGTGGATGAACAGCCTTGTTATAGGCTGGGTCTTATTTTGAAAAAAGGTGATAAGTTACTTCTTATAGGTGGCATGCCTCTTAAAAATCATGGGACTAAAATTAGGAGTTCCTAACTGAGACTTCCTCTAAATACTGCATAGTTACATGCTAATCACAGTACTTTCAAAAAGTTACGGACTGTCAGATTACCTGAAGAAACGCTTCCCTATTATCATTGATCTTTTCAATAATGATATTTGTCTAAGACCTCACAAAGACTTTGCTTCTCTCCATATCACTATGGAAAGGCTAAAGCATTTATTTCCTGTTACGACTAATGCTTCTGCTAGACTCACAAAAGGCTTAGTAAGCCTTATTCTTATTTCTTAGTGGCAGAAGTTAGACGATAGCCATCCATCATTTTAACTAGTTCCTTAAGAACATTATATAGTATGTTTTGGTGGTATTCATCCCACCACCTTAGCTTCTCTCAGCTCCATCTCCACTTCTCTGCCCACCCAGTATTTTGTGTCCTCTAAGTGGAGTGTGGTATGTATGTACCTACCTCAATCTTCAATTGTCTGCACTTTGAGCAGTTGAGGCTCTTTTTGTTAATTACCTTCAGTATAATTATTTATACACTAAAATGTTATTCAGATCTTAAGAGAAATAAAACTATGAAATTCACAGGCAAATAGATATAGCTGGTAACAATCATTCTGAAGAGACAATCCAGACGCAGGAAGACAAATACCAGATTTATTTTTCTATTTGTGGATGTTGGCTTGAATATTCAGATGTGTGTGTTTCATTTGGAATCTCCATAGAGGTTAAGAAATTATTTAGAGACCATATCAGGACTATTCAATTAAGGAAAAGTAGGATATAGTAATATAAAAAGATAAACATTAGTAATGAAACAGGAAGGGTTAACTTAGGGTTAGTTAACTTAGGGTCAGTCATGAAAGAAATACCATAGGAATTACTATCACTGAGGACATTTGAAAAAGTCATAAGAAAACCTACTACTCTGTAAACATCCTAACATATATAGAAATGCATATATAAACAGTTTCAATGTAGGTACCATGTAACTTGGTAATAATGCCCCTTCTAGACCTGGTAGATTAACAAATAAAATGCCCAGTCCCAGGAATGCTTGCATTTATTGGAAATGTTGCTCAGTGAGGTTGGCCTCAAAACATTGTAGGCTATCGCCAATGCTCATTCTTACCCTCCAGTACTTGTAAATCTGTTGCTGAAGAAAGACGGAAATTGCTTGGAAGCTTTAACTCTACTTGCTATCTATTGATGAAGGTACTACACATGCCACCAAGGGAGACTACTATATTCAGTCATTTCAGTATGAACCGTGGGAGATAGTTATAATAACAACTATCCTACCAAGACATTATCAATGTTGCAATAATTGGATGAACATCATGAAAACAACCACATATATTCTGATTGAACTTAAGGTTCATTCCGCAAATGGAAATCCATACCTGGCAACGTTTTCAGGGTAAAACCTATGACTAGACAGGTGACTGCATATTCAAAAAGAATCTACTAGTTTTCTGATAAACAGACATAATACAAAACTGACTCCTAATGACTTGTCACTATACCAATTGATTAATAAAGCTCTCATCCTTCATTAAAAACAAAACAAAATGAAAAACTCTGTTCCCGGTAAATGGTGGTCATCTGGCTTTTATTTTAAAGATAAGTTCTGGTATATTCCATGCAAACAAAATTATAAAGATTTGCCTTTGAGACTTATATGATTATACTCCAGAGTTCATGGGTTATACCAAATCCTCCAAAATATGTGCCACTTCTTGGCTATCTAGTCTGATTCCCCTTGTAACATTTGAATCAGTTTTCCTTTATCGCAACAAAAAATTGAAAAGAGGATCTTTATTTTTTAAAGTTCTTTTTAATGAAAATCACTTATTTTAGAAACCTGCATCAAAAATTATACATAGCTACGTTAAAATAGACACTCAAACAAACCCTTGCTCAGATACAAATCCTGCATATCTCTATGAACTTCTAATGTTACAATAGTCATGCTGAAGCCATGAAGGTTCTGTTTGGATTGTAATTCTTCACTGTCAATTGTGTTTCTATGAACTTATGTAACACACACAAACACACACACACACAGAGACAGAGACAGAGAGACAGAGACAGAGAGAGCAGGGGATTCAAAATAGATACAAAACTGGTAAAACAATTAGCTTTAAGAACTATCACATTATTTAATCTGCATCCTGTCTTCCTTATAACCAAAGGTTCCCCTGTATTGATTTTCTTTCAACATATTATTCTCTGCCTGTGCATATTTGTTTACATAAATACAAAGATACATTATAAATTATGATCTATATATGACAGAAAACTTGATTGGTTTTTCCCTGAGATTCAATGACTTTGCTTAACATTACACATTTTAAGTCTACTTAATTTCCTACAAGTTTTGTGATTCTGTTTTTCCTTAGAGGTGAATAATATTGTATTTATCTATGTACCAGACTTTCATCATCCATTAATCTAATGAAGGGCATCTAGGATTTTTTTCCATTTCCTTGCTATATTTGAATAAAGATGCAGTGAACATGGTGTCAAAAAATATCTCTATGATAAGATGTGGACATCTCTGGTTATTTGCCCAGGAATAAAATAGTTTGGTTGATAGTTATTCTATTTTAACTTTTTGGGGATCCTGCAAAATGATTTTATAATGACTAGATTAATTTGCAATCATACCAGCAGTGAATAAAACTTTTCAACATCTGTAATATTTGCTATCATTGTATCTTGATGACAGTTCTCTGTCTTGAGCAAGGTGAAAGTTTTAGTTTGAATTTTCCTTCATTTTACTGAATTCTGAAAACTTTTTAAATTAATTATTATACATTTTTATTTTTATTTCATTGGTATTTAATTTCTATAGCTCTTTGTAAACTCTGGGCAGTAGACACTTGTCTGAGTTGCATTTAATAGTAATATCAATATTGGTTATATATCCAAAGGATGCTCAATCATGCCACAAGGACATGTGCTCAACTATGTTCAGAGTAGCATTGCTTGTCATAGCCAGAATTTGGAAACAACCTAAATACCCCTCGACCAAAGAAAGGATAAGAAAAATGTGGTACATTTATGCAATGGAGTACTACACAGCAAATAATAATAATAATAATAATAATAATAATAATANCAGAAAGACAATTATCACATGTACTCACTCATAAGTGGTTTTTAAACATAAAACACACAAAAAAATCAGCCAACAAATCACAATCCCAGAGAATCTAGACAACAATAAGACAACCTTAATAGAGACATACATCAATCTAATCTACATGGAAAGTAGAAAAAGACAAGATATCCTGAGTAAATTGGGAGCATGGGGACTTTCGCTGTGGGTCAACGGGGAGGGGATACACAGGAAGGGAAGCAGAGAAAAATGTAGAGCTCAATAAAAATCAATAAAAAAGATTTTCTTCAATTCTATGGGCTGTATGTGTAGAGTAACTTCATAGGAGGATAATACTTTGGAATCATCCATTACTTTGAAATCATAGGAGGACACTGTTTTGAATTAATTCACCACTTTGGGCTCTTTCTGCCTCTTCTTCATAGATCCCTAAGCCTTGAAGTTTAATAGAAGCATCTCATTTATGCCTGATTGCTCTGAAGTCTCTCATAGAGTGAGTTTTCTTACCTCTAGCTACTTTTTTTTTCTGGAGAAGTGCTCACAGCAACACCCAGATTAATTAATTAATCTTTTATTAATGTCTTAAACTGATAGTCTTTCCAATAAAGTTGATTGCAAAGACTAACCATCCAATTTTGAATTGAGTAGACTAGTGTTGAGCAAAGTTATTTTGGGGCAAAAGCTCAAACATACACTGTGCCCATTTTACATAAATATGAATGCTAGTTATTGTTTTTCATAGTTATGTAAGTAAATATATGATTCAGACCAATATGCATATACACTTTGCCCCAATTGTGACAACTGGTTCCAGTAACTATATCATATGCACCATAATAGCTGCATTTGTGAATATCATGCAGTTATGTTTAAATCTATTTTTCATTATTTTTCACTTCTTTGGCTAACAAAAAGACATTAAAATGGAGATGTCACGATGATTATCATTTGCATTCTTTCTATCACAAAGCTAGACTTTATATTTGCTACTACAAATAAACATTAAAGTTGATTTTTGAAGAAGGATGCTTAAAATAAATCCCATAGTAGCTCAGAATTGAGATTAAGAGAGGGTTATTTATTTAGGGTTAGACTAACAGATCACAATCCTCTGCTGGAACGGGGAACAACAACCAAATCCCACAGCCAGAAAAGATGCCAGACACACGCTTTACATTGGCATAAATAATATAAGAAGCCATACCCAAGTGGATGGGCAACTTAAAGGTTACTGGTGGTAGGAATTCCTATAGAGATTTTTTTTTATTATTATTTTTATTGAGACAATAACTATATTCTACTTCTACTATACTATATGCACTAAGAGAGCTCAAATAGGTCAGGAAGGAGCTTTTCTTAACTATTGACTCTTTGCATTTTTAGATGAGGAATAACAAAAGAGTAAGTCAGAGAACACAGGTGACCATTAAAAATCTGCCTCTCAGTCCATGACCATATCCCATCTATAAGTGGAGACAGGGAGATTCTTTGGGTACTTTAGTATCTATTGTCAACTTACACTGTGAAATGTTGATGTGTTCCTCTTTCTAAGCACATGCATACCTAAATAAATGATAGACTATATTTCCTTGTTGGGTTGGTCAAACATATAGGGGCTGATGAAAGTTTTGTCTACAGTTCCAGTTCCGTGCATGATTATAGATGTCTATTTACCTGGGATATGGCAAGGAACGTAAACTGGGAACAATAAATTGGTAGTTATCTTGCTATTGCCGCCCTTCAGAGGTCAGTGAGTCCTCAAATATTCTTGTTCTCTACATTCCTCTTCTTTTCTTCCACAGTGAGTGGTGATCAATGCTAAGATCTGTCCTTTTTGCCATGACAAGGCACTCTGATAAGGTGAGGCCTAGAAGAGGCTCATGTATATACAATTGCTTGAGCACTGAAGAATGCACTTCTTGTTTCAAAGAAATTTCCTTACTGGTAAACTTCTGTTTGTGCATTTCCTTTGTCCTCACATAACATTCTAACACATTAAATTGATAGGATCTCAAAAGTTTTCATAACTAAAAAGAAAGCATTACCCCATAGACTTTCGGGGATGTCAGAGCTGATAGTCATCTTAGATGTGACTTATTCTGTTATTGTTAGTCGATGAGGATCTGGTTCCCTAAATGCATTCTCTTTAGTTCTCACAGTTCTTTTAGGCTTCTCTTTTCTTTCATGCTCTATGCTGCAGTCAGCAATGTACTTCATTCTGTAGGGCCATTGCTTTTTCCAAGCTCCTAAGAAACACACAAGGAAGCGATTTGCATCATCTCTTTGATATCTTGCCAGGATGTTAATGGCTGCATCTTGGAAGAATGCTCATATATGGATTAGCTCTCCTGTATTCAAGTTTGTAATTCATCCCATTTAATCCAGTATCTTTAGTATACAGTCCCAAACATATTCCATGGGCTATTTTTAGACCACAGTGTAAAAATATGTAGCCTTCAGCATTCTTAGCATATATTCAGATAGCATTTTTATTAGCCTGTTTGTTAGAAGTGGAATTTATTGGTAGAGGCTGAAAAGAAGGTGTTCAAAGAGTAGTTCTTCATATTGCTTTAACCAAGATAGAAGAACTGGCTTTGAATAGAGAAGCTGAGCCAGTTCTATAGGTCCAGAATTTACAGGAAGATGTACAGGTTCAAACTTCTTGAGAGCAACAAGTCATAAATAGTGACTGCAAGTCTAAGAGTTCCATACTTCTAAATGATAGGTACAGGTTGGGGCAGCAAATGTATTGTGGTTGAGAATTTCAACCTGTCTGGAGAACTATCATTCATTCTAAAATTCCTATGCCTGATTTTTAATTCATCCTCCCTTCTAGATGTCAAAAATAGTCACATCTTTTTTTGATGCCCTATATCTTCTTTGATGTTCACAGATTGTTTGACATAAATAATTATCTACTGCCTATTATCTTTATTGAATGGTCTTCATTGAAACATTTTCTTTTTTTCAAATTCTATGAAATAGTTACTTGCTTTGCTCAAACATCTGAGTTCTGCCACTAGCCATTGTTTTGTTTTAGACTGTTTTTGTCTTTGTTAATAATCAGAAAAGTTTCCTAGCTTGTGCTCAGACCTATCAGTAACAGTATCTTATCAGTCCCTAGGAATAAGAATCTCAGTACCATTAAATAATTGGCCTGCGACTCAAATTTTATGTTAGGATACCTCAATCTTAGCATTCCTAGAAACATACTCTGATGAAAACAACCAGGTATTTTATTAGAAATTCTGTAAGGATTAAGACGTGTACAATGAAGGTGACAGAGTTGAACAAAGGGACACTCTGAACTATGAAAGTCACAACAGCAGCATTAGACAAAATGTATCTCATGAGGAGTCCTGTAACTGAAAACAGACTTCCAACTGGGACAAGGAGGTCTTCTGTAGTCTTTTCATAGTTCTTCCTTTCCATTCTTTCTGTCTCTGAAAATGCATTGCATGTCGAGATACAGAGCTGCAAAAAAGAAAACAACACTCTTGGAAGCTATTGAAATGAGTGAGTGTATTTGAAATGGGGTTTGTATGACACATCATGCCAGAAAGAAATCTCATGAAATGTTCAATTCTGAGATAGAAATATTGGTTAGGTTTAGGTATACACTGGCTCACAAAAGATAAAATAGTAGAAGTTGTCAATATCCAGGCAATGAAAAAAGTAGGGGAGGAAGCGAAGTCTGGTATCTATGATGTCTAGTCAATGCATGAAGGAAAAAAAAATATTTTTCTAGCTTTATATTTGACAACCCCTCCCAGAAGCCTCTGGTGGAAAACTAGTAATTTAAGACCATGGCAGGTTCAATTTTTCTTTAAATGCTTATGCGGAGAAGAGCTTACTAGTAAAGTTGCTTAATCTTCTATGCATGACCTTGGGGAATATAATCTATTTTTAATTGAAAAGTAAATACTGAAAGGATAAGGAGTTAAGAGAGGAACAAACTAGATTATTTTTGAAATAGTGGTCATTAATCAAGGAATGAATTGTTGAAGGTAACATGAAATAATAATTTTGGTACCAAATTTTCCCATGAGACAATAATTATGATGGATTAAGAATTAGTATGAAAATTAAAGTTCTGAAGAACTAAAACTATTGAGGGAAAAACATGAGGTTATAAGGATAAAAGACAGTTTTTTAGAAAGACTTTCTGTACTCTTTTGAATTTAACTACCTGATTTGAGTTATAAAAGCTGGTACTGTGTGTCCCACATTTGCTACAGGCAGACACAGAGAAACAAAAACAAAGAAACATGATATTTGCTGTACCAGAGTAGTATATGTATCCCATGAAATTTCTGGAGGTTTGACAAAAGCCACAATTCCTCAGGAACTTTTAAAGCCAGTTCCCCTCTACAAAGGAACCCTTTCCCTGTATCTTGGGGGGAAGGGATAGATGGCTATCTGTGTGCCTATTAGCATACCAGAACAAATTATGGCCTCCAGCCCCCCTCAGTATTACAAGAACCTAACTCCTCTCACCCTACCTAAAACTTCCTCCATCTCAGAAACTTCCCTCCATGCCGCAGCATCATCATTATAACCCTGCAACTTTTGCAATGTACTAGCTTTCATCTCCTGACCAGGTCCAGCCTACTTACCATCTTCTGTCTACTACTTTCTCCCTCTGCTCTAGACCGTTCCAGATGCCTTTGGCATTTCTCTCCCTCATATCTGCAGTAAAAACCTCTGCATAATCAACTTTGGAGTGATCATGTTGTCAGTTTGCATGTTTACTACTTATTTCTCTTTCTAAATCCTTCTTATATGGAACCAGAAACTCATATTTCTAGGCATTTTAGTTAACTTCCTAGAATAAAATGTGCAGATACGTACAATTAATAAAGTACATGCTTTATCCCAAAAATGTCACTGGGAATATTATAGATGGGAAGAGCCCTGGCAAGAAACATTGGAGATTTGTTATTGATAGTGTTCTATTAGTTACTGTATTATTGCTGTGATCAAACACTCTGACCAAGACAACTGGTGGAAGAAAGGGTTTATTTGGCTTATGGTTCCAAAGGATAACCTAGAGTCCTAATGAACTATAAAGCGCAACAATTACCAGCATGGTACTATATCCATAGCCAATTACCCAGTGCTAGTACAGTCATGAAGTTTGGAGGTGAAATTACAACTAGCAATTTAATATATCAGTCCAGTCCCTGACAACCATCTATAAATATGTCTTTATAGACAAAAATAAGTGTAAACTTAGCCATCCTCAAGAAAACTTCTTTTTGAAACAGATGAAGACTTTATAATAAAGAACAAGCAATTAAATTTCAGAGTTATGAATTCCAGTCCTAACTGATACATGTATAAGACAATCCCTGTACCTAAAGCTGAGAGATCATTGCAGAAGAGGCATCATGGTGGAAAGATTGTAAGAGCCAGAAGGAAAGGGAATTTGCTGTGTGTCTTCTAGGAGTGTCATAACACATGCTCATGGATTCTCTTCAATGTGACTGCCTAGACATAAGCTGAGTAAGGATTACAAATGCAGTCATGTTGAAGTGGACAGAAAATGTTTATGAATCCACAATCCTATCCTATCAAGGAATGACAATGAATGAAGGGATGCTGAAATCTGGAAAAATATTCTCCTATAGGGAAGAAATTTAGTTATCCTATATCGAATGATCTGCCCTAAAATCATATTCATATGATCACTATACAAAAAGCATATCCATACTTCATGTATATGAACATTATGCAGATTGAGAAGAAGGTCTACACATGAGTGTTTGGAGGAAGGAATGAGAAGGAGAATAATAATAACTCCACATGCTTATTTTAAAAAAGGAATAATTCTTGACTGAAGAAATTAACTGGGAAAAACAGATTTGAATGAACCTGAGCTAAAGAGAGTGATCTCTACCCAGGAAAGTGTGTTCTTTGACAGACAGATGTCCTTCCAATGGTAGTTAAGCAATGCACCAGTCTAGATGACCAAGGGCAATCATTTGCTCACAGTTATAAAAAGACAAATATGAGCATGTTCTATTTTTAGAACATTTACATACATAAGAAATGCATAAATTAAGAACATACATATACATGCACATGTGTACACACATAGACAGACACATATACATGTACACGCAGTTACACACACTCAACAACAAAAATAGAAAATATGACAGCTATGAAAACGGCAGAACAAATTATGGGTACAGGTATTGACATGAATATGAATATAGCATCTTTGATCTATGAGTTTCTGAAGAGTAGCAGAAAAAAATTTTCAGCAGCCTTTAATGAAGCAACATGTTCTTTTCAGTATTCAATAAATTTAAATTATTTCAGAGACTCTGATAATGCCATTAATTTAGAGAAGATGGAATGGATAAAGCAGAGGCATACTGGACATGAGTTTAAAGAGGTAAATCAAAGGAATTTGAATAAATATCAGTTATAATTAATATGACTGTAAATTCAAATGTGTTGCTCCTTCTCTCTGTGAGTGTATCCTTAATATGGTAATAGATGTCAAAGGATAGGGAGAGAAAGACTGCAATCACATTCAATATGTGATAAGAGGATTCCATCTTTCAGTGTATCAAGGCTTAGACCTGTATTTTATTTCAAGTTTGGTGAGCAGCAATCAGTTCCCATTTGTGATTAGTTTCTGTCTTTTTACTGAAGAGAGGGTTTAGACATGGCTTTAAAGGTTATTCTACACTAGACAAAAGGAGGACATGAAAAATAAAAGGCTTTTCAGATGATCTAAAGAGCACTTGAATCTGCCACTTTGATATCATTAGCAAATTGTGATTGATTAAGTATCATAGTTATATCTCTTACAAGATTTGTGATAGAAAAGAGGGTGCAGCAAGTATGGGTATTCCCAGCATGGGGCACTATTTTTTAAATTCACAAGTGATATTTTTCAGATTGCATAGTCCTATCTTTTATTCTTGAAATTATGAAGTGAGTTGGAATCCTGAGAGCAGTTGTTCCTGAATCAGGGTTCATGCAGGTGATGTCTTGACATTTCCAGCTGGGCATTAATTTTAACAGTCTTGGGTTGATGTTAAAGATCTGCTCATGGATGACGCATTCTGAGTAAAACAGTAGCCGAGCGCTGTCAGTTCATAGCCTTTCCTTGGCATAAGATCGCTTCATTTCAGCTACACAGATTGAGCATATTTCTTTGTTTCTAGAGGCGAAAAGGTGTCACTTTAATACTGATTAAAAGTGCACCCCAAAGGTCTCTGATGCTCATCAAAGTCCTCTTAATATCCTGATAATATCATTAGATCAAAGTGACTTGATATTCAAAAGACCTTTTCATCCATGCTGGTTTTTGTCTTTTTTTCTGACAATGTGGTTGTGAGAAAAGTATACCTTAGGAGATAAACAAAGATTAGTGTATTACAAACTTCCATAGGACTATGGAGCTCATGACAAAGGGAGTGGAAGGTAACCACTGGAAAAGAGACATGTGGCAAAAGGAAGATTCTAACACCCAAGTCCAGCGTCGTTCTGCCAGGGTTTGCTTGATTCATATTAATCTCTTGCTCTACATCTTGGAGACTAACGTCCCCCTCTGCTGTGACTTCTTGCTGCTATTTTACTGCATAGAGTGCTCAGAATGAAGCGTCCACTGTTCTACTAGATTCCCTTTTTGAAAATTCACCGGCAGAATCCTTCCTGGAACTTGTAGTTTATTCTCAACTGAAGCGCTGCAGTGCCACATCTGTTTGCGTTTTGAAACTGAAATAGAGCACCAGGTTCACAGAAGATAATCATGACGATAATGATGTGGACGAAACAGATGTGTGTCAGCCTTATAGGAAGGGAGTAGTTACTGCACAGCAATGAAAGTTTCTGAAGAACGCTGAGCCTTTAAGTTGTCATCAAAGGAACACACTGATCTGAGTAATTCTGATCTCAGCGTGTCAGTGACACGAGCCATTTTTAGGGAGATTATGGGAAAATAATGACTGCTATCTCTGAGATTTCATGGATGTTGCAGATCTGTTGGAACAGGACATAGGTCTTCTGAGTAGCAGGAGAAAAACCTGAATTTGGAATCCCTATTGGTGATGGCCATAGAACAAAAACAACAGACATCATAAACATAACAAGGAGATCCAGAGAGTTATTGCTATACCATAGCATATACAAATTTGAGTAATGTTTTACCCCTGGAATGTTATTTTGGATAATGACACAACCATTTTTATGGCACATAGTACAGCACTATTAGAGTTTTAGAGGACATTTTAAAAAAGAAAACTTCAATCGAATAATAAGAAAAATGAATTTTCAACTTTATGTAGCAAATAATTAATTAAAATAATCATCCTTTGCTTAATTTCTTACTCATATGATGCTAACCACCTGTATTTCACAATTATTATTTATTAATGACAGTTTCAAAACTTGCAAAAAGTTATGCCTTTTTCTAATTGGTATTCAATGTCATTGTAATTATCTATCATGATAGTGGCATCACAGTCTGTAGAACTGCAATTCTTCTTAAACCATTGTTGAAAGCCTCTAATTATCTTTGAGCTTTGGAACTTTACCTAGCATTTTTTCAAAAAAAATTCACATTCTCTCTAAGTCATTCATGTGGTAAAAGAATCTTGTTTCATTTTTATCATTGTCACTATTTTCCTTCATTATTCTTTTTTCTCTCCTCCCTTGGGTGCCTCTTGTTGCCATATCACCCTAATGCAGAATGTTTGAAAAGTTGTTTCTCATTCAAGTGCTCACTTAAGCCCTTTTCTCCACTCCCCTAAGCTGCTCCAGCACATGTGCTCTTCCCTGATGTGTTGTCATTTACATTTCATATCACATCTCCATCATATTGAAACCCCCTTTACCTAGTTGTTCAGCACACACCTGCCAGGTTTCAAACTGTGAGGTACAGCAAACTCAGTCACTGTGTGTCATTTAGTGCTTGAAGCTTTCTCATTTGGAAGAGTATCTGCTGCTCCACCAGTGATATAATTACAAGTGATATAAGTATTGGACATTGGGGAGGGGTACCACAAGGAAACAGTCACAGGGAAGGGACAAGATGCTAACATGATGAATTGTCCATACACAGGTTTTCTTGAAGCTTTTCAGTTGGTTATGCAACCTGAGATTGTATGAGAGTTGAGGACGCTTGCATAACAGAGCTCTGAGGAAATGTGCTTCAGAAGGAGGGAATGATGAAGTAGATATGTAAAGAACATAGCTTGCCAATAAACAACATGAAAATGTTTATGAGAAATATCTATTCTATGTCAAAGTATGTGCATTTAATTGGATATGGCCCTGAAAGCTGTGGAGTGATTTTCATATGGCAAGGAACAAATTGTTGATGGAGTTTTGCTGTTCTGACTGCCTGCTCTCAAATAACCACTCAAAGTCTTACTATTGATTATAATGGATCAGTCAATCACTCAGGTTCATTACTAACTAGCTCTTATATTTTAAGTTAACCCATATTCTTTATTTGCACTCTGCCATGTGGCAGTACCTTTATTAGCATGGCACAGTTCATCTCCTGCTCCCTCTGTATCTGGCTGGTGACTCCAGATTCCCATGACTCCACCCTTCTTCCACCCAGCTATAAACCAATGATCTCTTTATTAGCCAATGAGAGTAATATATATTCATAGTGTACAAAAATTTTCCATAGATTTCCCCCTTTTTGTCTAAATAAAAAGGTTTTGTGAGGTGGTGGTAGCTCACACCTTTAATCCCAGCACTCAGGAGACAGAGGCAGGTAGGTCTCTGTGAGTTCAAGGCCATCCTGGTCTACAAGAGCTAGTTCTAGAACAGGCTCCAAAGCTACAGAGAAACACCATCTTGAAAAAAAAAGTTTTAAATTACCACAAAAAACTATATATACTCTATTATCTCTCTTATCTTGGTGAGTCCAAAGTTTCATATCTAATTTACCTATCTATCATAACTAAGAAAAATCATAACTATCTAATTTTCAACTCCATTAAAGACCACAGAATAATACAATATTACTTGAGTAAGCAGGAAGTACATAGCAACTGACTTCCAAAATCTAGAGACATGATAGAACCGCTGGCTGTCTGGACATTCACCCAAGTTTCTGGGCATACATCTCTGGCATGCATGCCTGAACTATCTGAAAGACTATTTTGAGGAGGGAATTTTGAAGGAGTGTCTTATTTGTCTTGGTAAAGTTTGATAGTCTCTTGCTTCTTGTTTTTTTTTTCTTTTTGATTTTTGTTTTTGATTATTTTTGCATTCTTCTTTTTTTGCATCCTGTTGGTTCAGTTTGCACAGTAATGCCAGCAATTATTGAGGCAAAGGCAATTTCTTCACCCACATGGCTAGGCTTTTCCATAAGCAAAGTAAATTCCATATGAGGTTTTTTGATGCCAATCATCTTTGTTGAAGTAGATCAGTGCTGCCAGGAATAGATGTGTCTCACTATCATAAAAAGATTTAGGTTTTTAATCTTATTAAATTCCATATTCTATAGGCATTTCAAACACTTTGAAGTGTTTGAGGACCATCTATTTATTTAAATATATCTATCTGAGTATGACCTTGAAAATATACCTAACATTGCTATAAGTGTGACTCTCATAGATGACTATTAATCTGTATTTCCTAATTATATATTACATTTTAAATGAGTTCTATAAGAACAATTTACCAAATAAGAATGGAAACATAGTACAGTTTAACAGAAATAATTTTAAATTTGTATCAGTAAACAAAAATACGTAACAATGTAAAATATTTAAGATTAACAGTGTTTTTCGGATTAAAGTAGATTCAATAATCTACCTTTTATCCTACCATTTCTACATTCCTCCTTTATCTTTCATAAAGATATTCTTGAATCTAATCTCCTTTTTTCAACTGTTTTCCTGACAATGACCAATAATAATTTTAATCAACCTTTCTTAAATGATGAAAAACATTCATACTTAATCATTAGGGAACACAGACATGGCTCTCTAGACTACTTCCTTTTCTTTGTGGGCACTTCCATGGAACCTTGAGAAATTTGATATCATAATAAAGTCTTGGCTGATGTAGTCTGTGTGGATGGACAATCTCAGCCAGAATCAAGGAAGATGTTTTGGATGCTGGATTACTTGGACCATCTGTTTTCCCTAGTGTTTGGTCCTCTTTCTCTGAAGATGCATAAGCTTTTAAATATAACATACATATCTGCATTAATAAATGTATTAACTATGCATTGTATATAAGTCAAGCAAAGATGATTTTTGTTATGTGTTTGATCAGGCAAAAACACTATCTTGTGTCTTGTGGTTCTTTTAGGTCTATTTTTTTTTCATGTTTGTAGCTAGAATTTTCAGGGATCTTCCTCAATCAAACCCGATTTCATTAACCTGGAATGAAGCCACAGCTTATCATTTTCTATATAAATCAAAGCAGAACCTCTTCCCCAAAGCAACATGCCATTTTCTTTAATTTTGAAGTCATGATATTCTTTAAAATATGTAGGTCTGTTTAATATAGCAACATTTTCACCATGTATGTTAGCAGCCATTGCTGACAACTCAGTAGTCAAAAATTTTAAGAAACACAATGACATACAGTATCCAGAATTTCTGAGTATTTTCTATCTTTATGAGGCCTTTTTATATTACTTTATTACTTTTTAAATAACTTAATCCTTTTAAATATTTTTTTAATTTAAGACTGTATATAGTCTTTTCTCCACTCTCCCAAGCCTGTGTACATTTTTAAACACACCATAACCCATTTAGAGGTAATTTTTTTGGTCTGAGTCTGTCTTACTATGTTCTGTAACCTTTTCTGTCTGCATAAGCAAAATCCTAAACTTGTCATGCATCATGCTGTTGGAGTTTACAATGGCAGCTCAAATCACACAGGAAGCAGTTCAGAGAAGCTTCTCTGTACTGCGGCCCCTGTGAGAGACTCTTAAATCTACCATGCAACTTAGCTCATGGTTGTGAGTAGCCAGCTCCATCTTGCAGGCATCTGTTGGGAGGCACAAATTTTCACTGAAGCTATCATGAGACTATGATGTTAGGAAGCTTTGTTTGACTTCATGTTTGTATGTATAAAACTTTTTCAAAGCTTTTTTAGATGTTATGTGAATCTATGCCCCATATTGGGCACCATTAGAATTTTCCTGTTCTGATTACCTGCTCCCAAATAACAGCTCAAGTTTTAATATTAATTATAAGGGCTCAGCCAAAAGCTTAGGCATATTACTAACTAGCCCTTACATTTTAAGTTAACCCATGTCTAGCAAGAGGAGCTGGCCGCACTCTGCCACCCCGCTAGCTTAACCCTCAAAATAGCCACACAGAATTATATTAATTAAATTACTGCCTGGCCCATTAGCTCTAGCCTCTAATTGGCTAACTCTCATATCTTGATTAACCCATTTCTATTAAATCTATGTATCACCACGTGACTATGGCTTACCGGCGGGCAAGTTTCTAACATACGTCTGTCTCCAGCTGGAAATTCATGGTGTCTGGCACTCTATGACCCTGCTTCCCAGCATTCCATTCTGTCTTCTCTGCCTCCTTAAGTTCCACCCTGTCAACTAGGCCAAGGCAGTTTCTTTAATAACCAATGAAAGCAGCACAAATACAGAAGGACCTCCTATACTACCCATGTTCCTTGTTTATACTCTGTCACATGGCAGTACTTTTATTAAAACAGCATGTTCATCTCTTGCTCTCTGCATTAGGCTGGTGTCTACAGACTCCTGGGACTCTGCCCTTTTTTTTCTCCCAGCATCCTCTTATCTGGTTTTCTCACTCACCTAACCTCCTTCTGCTCTGCTATACACCAATGATCTCTTTGGATTCAGACTTTGTTCATTTGTTTGTTTTGTTTTGTTCTATTCAGATTTGTTTGCTTCTATTTATTTTATTTTATTATAAGTACTAGTGAGTTGATGTCTTTTCCTTTCTTTCTTTCGTTTGTTTGTTTATTTATTTATTTGAAACAAGGTTTCTCTATGTAGCTTTGGAGCCTGTCCTGGTACTCACTCTGTAGTCACGGCTGGCCTTTAACTCACAGAGATCCACCTGACTTGGCCTCGTAAATGCTGGGATTAAAGACATGTACCACCACCACCTGACTGCCTATTTGCTTTCTAACGAGGGGAAGAAAGAAAGAGTGTGGATTTGGGTGGGTGGGGACAGGAGGAGGAGTTGGTAAGAGGAAAAACATAATCAGAATATATTGTATGAAAAAAAATATATTCTCAGTTAAAAACAGAATCAAGCATACTGCTCCAAGACTCCAAAATCTTTTCACTAAAACATAATGCAAAATACATTTAGTCAAATTTAATCTTCAGCATTCCAATGTGCAAGAATGGACGGATGAGAATAAAGCAAGGCAAAGTAAATGTTAAACCCTTAGTTCAGCATCTGAGTCACATGCCTTGATGGGAAATCCTATGGGAGTGGGAAGTCTTTCCTATTGTCTTATAGTTTGTAGCTCAGTATCCTTTAATTGGATTATTCTTCTTCATTGCTTGAAGGTTCTAATAAAGGATGTTACACATTTGAGGCATATCCAATATCTTGGGAATGGCATACAAAACTTTAATAAGGATTAGGCTTCACCTTTAAATCTTCTAACATTCTAGGGGCTTCCCACAGTATATTTGACTGTACTTGTGAATAGCTCACAAGTTTTCCTTGACCAAAAAGACAAATAACATATGTTCTCTCTCATATGTGGATCCTTAATCCAAATATTCAGGTGTGAGTATATAATCTGGAGTAATTGCAAAGCAAGTGAAGTAGAAGGCACAGAGGAAGGGCTAGCACTGGAGTGGGCAATACAAGGAAATAGGTACATTAAGGAACAATGTGGTAAACGGGGGCAGATGTCTTATTGGCTTAGGAGGATAGAGGTCAATACCAAGGAGAAAAAGAAGGAGCAAATAAGATTAAGAATGTTTGAAACACTTATGAGTAAGCATGGCTTCCTATGTTTACCTAAAATTATACATAATTCAGGTGAATATATATTTTTTCAAAGAAGTTATTCTACTTGGAGTGAATTGCCTACTCCAACCCCAAAGGCCATAGACCATCCAAGAAAAACTCTAGTTTAGGCACAAGAATTATTCTTTCTTAGTCAGGGCAGTACCAGAAAGTTCTCACACAGTATAAGCTATTGCTATGAGATTATTGCTATTATTATTATTATTATTATCTTTTTTATTCCAGAAACTGAAGCTAAGTTCATAAAGTTCTGACATAACACTTGGAAGATGCCAGCTAGATTTGACTTGAAAAGACTCCTCCATTAGAAATAGCTCTCACAGTACTGCAAGTTAAGAATCAAGCTGCTGAGGGAGGAGGGAAGCAATCAGTAAGATTACCCAGTCGTGATGACAATGAACTACAACAGTGGCCAATATGGCAAAATATTCCTAAAGGTGCAATAGCAGCACATTTTATTATGGAAGTAACCGGAAACCACTTTTGTTGTTGTTGTTGTTGTTGTTGTTGCACTTAAGTTTCACTCAACAGGAGAGAAATCATCGTTGGTATTAGAAACCTCCATGTGACTCATCAGGTCATGATTTTCAGATGAACTGACTATTGCCACTTTGCTAAATGTAAACAGAGAATGCACTGTTGTTTCTTGGCTGCCCAAACCGAATAGTCACACAGAAATATATTAATTACAACACTGCTTGGCAAACTGCTCAGGCCTATTCCTAGCTAGCTCTTACACCTTAAATTAACACATTTCTATTATTTTATATTTTACCATGAGGCTCATGGTTTACCAATTCTGGTATCTTTCTCCTTTGGCAGCTACATGGCATCCACCTGATTTTGCCTACTCCCTTTCTATATGTCTGCTCCTTTTTCCTACCTGGTTATATTCTGCCCTGCCATAGGCCAAAGTAACTACTTTATTACACAATGATGGTAAAACATATGCACCGTATACAGAGGAGAATCCCACATCAAATGAACAATTATAATTCCTAACAATATTCTAAATACCTACCCTTATACCCACAGTCAAGTGTGTCTCTCACCCCAAATCAAAGAAACTTCTCTTTATAGTAGATGGAGACCCTTATATAAAACCACAACTGTTCTCTAAATGCAAGGAAAAGCTGACTGTGGGGTGTCCAATCCCAAAGGATTCACCTATAACATAACTCTTATACCAAAATATATGAAGTACTTCTAAAATCAATAGCATATAAGCAAGAGTTATTAGACTAATAAGTTGTATATGTATGTGCTTGTGTGTGTGAATGTGTGTGTGCATATACATAAACATATATATAATATATATATGTTTATACACATGCACATATATATCACAATAATGATATGAGAAAGTTATGGGATCAGGAAGTAAACCATATAATTATATTTTAATTTCACAAATATTGCATAAAATAGATATCATTTGGAAGAGAGGAAAAAATAGACAAATAAATAGATTTTTTAAAATGTTGTAACATTTTCCTATTCACCTTCCAATGATATTATTCTTATGGTGCATTGCCTAGCCTTATGTCAACTTGACACAAGCTAGAGTCATCAGAGAGGAGGGAGCCTCAGTTGAGAAAATGTCTCCATAAGTTCTGGCTGAGAATAAACCTGTAGGGAATTTTCTTAATTAGTGATAAATAGGGGAGTCCCACTTCATTGTGGATGAAACCATAGCTCGGCTGATCTCTATAAGAAAGCAAGCTAGCCAAGCCAGTAAGCAGCAGCCCTTCATGGTTTCTGCATCAGTTCCTGCCTCCAGGTTCCTGTCCGGCTTGATTTCATGTGCTGACTTCCTTTGATAATGAACTGTAATGTGAAAATATAAGTTGCATAAACCTATTCATCCCCATGTTGCTTTGGTCATGTTGTTTTATGACAGTACTAAAATCCCTAAGTATTTTGAATGAGCAAGGTGTTATAATTTGTTTTATAGATGAAATGTCGTTGGTAACATAAATACCTTGCTGTCATGTACTTGCCTCCATAGCTTATCATCTGATTGCTAATCATATATAATACTATCCTTTGTGTTTTGAAATGAGGGTTATATGTAACCAGTGATTAGCAGTGTTAGTGTCTCTTTTCCTTACCTTATTAGTTACTTAAAAGTACCTGTGGAACAAGAGGCGGAAGCACTGCCTGTAATAATTTGAAGAGGAGATGGGTAGATACCAATGCAAGAATACGTTCAACAACTTAAAAAACAACATGGTACATCAGAACCTAGTGGTAATACATCAGGAAGACCTGAACATCCTAAAACAAAAGAAGCAGAAGAAAACAACCTTAAATATAACTTTGTGAAAATGATAGAGACCCTTAAAGAAGAAATGAAAAATTCCCTTTAAAATTTTGAGGAAAATGCAAACAAAAATTTGAAGAAATCAATAAATCTCTTAAGAAAACCATGAAAAAACAGTCAAACATATAAAGCAAACAGATGTCATGGCTCAACTGAATTTAATAGACATCTGTAGAACATTTCACACAAACACAAAAGAACATACCTTCTTCTAAGTACCTCATGAAACCTTTTCTAAAACTGACCACATACTCAGTAACAAAGCAAACCTCAACCAATTAAAAAAAAGCTGGAAAAAAACACTGTATCTCATCAGATCACGATGGCTTAAAGTCAGAATTCAACAATACTAATTGCAGAAAACCTATAAAATCATGGAAATTAAACAGTGCTTAACTGCATCACCCCTTGGTCAAGGAAGAAATAAGGAAAAAAATATGACTTCCTAGAAGTCAATGAAAATGAATGCACAATAAACCCAAACCTATGGTATACTATGTAAACAGTGCTAAAAGGAAAGACCAGAGTACTAAGTGCCTGTATAAAGAAAGTGGAGAAATCGCACACTTGACTTAACATCACACCTGAAAGCAGAACTCACCCAGGAGGAGTAGATGACAGAAAATAATCAAATTTATGTCTGAAATCAATAAAATAGAAACAAATAAAAGAATGCAAATAATCAATGAAACAATGATCTGGTTCTTTGAGAAAATCAACAACATAGACAATCCCTTATCCAAACTAATCAAAAGCCAGAGAGAGAACATCCATATTAACAAAATCAGAAATGAAAAGGGGGACATAAAAACAGACACTGAGGAAATGCAGAGGATCATACTTCAAAAGCCTTTGCTTCAAAAATTGAAAAATCTAAAGTCAATAAACAATTTTCTGGATAAGTACCACATACCAAAATTAAATCAAGAGCAAGTGGATAATTTAAATAGACCTTTAACCCCTAAGGAAATAGAACCAGCCATGAAATGTCTCCTAAACAAACAAAATAGCCTAGGGCAGATGGTTTCAGCACAGGATTCTCTCAGAACCTCAAAGAAGAACCAAGACCTATACTGATCAAATTGTTTACAAAATAGAAACTGAAGGAATATTACCAATCTCTTTTTATGAGGCTACAGTTATCCTGATACCCAAACCACATAAAGACACAACTAAGAAAGAGAATCACAGAACAATCTCCCTAATGAACACTGATGCAAAAATGCTCAGTAAAATACTGCCAAACCGAATCCAAGAATAGATAAAAAAAAAAAAGAAATCATCCTCCAGTGTTCAAGTTGGCTTCATCTTGGAGATGCAGGGATGGTTCAACATATGAAAATCTATCAATGTAATCCACCATAGCTAAACTGAAAGGAAAAATATGATCATCTCATTAGATGCTGAGAAAGCATTTGACAAAATCCAACACACCTTTGTGATAAGGATCTTTGGAGGCATCAGGGATACAAGGAAGTTACTTAACCATAATAAAAGCAATATGCAGCAAGCCAACAGCAACATGAAAGTAAATGGAGAGAAACTCAAAGTGATTCCACTAAAATCAGGAATAAGACAAGGTTGTCCACTCTCTTCATATCTATTCAACATAGTACTTAAATTTATAGCTAGAGTAATAAGATAAGAAAAGGAGATCAGGGAATACAAATTTGAAAGGAAAAAGTCAAGCTTCCACTATTTACAGATGATATGATAGCATACATAAGTGACTTCAAAATATCTATGAGCAAACTCTTACAGTGATAAAGACCTTCAGTAATGTGGCAGGATACAAGATCGACTCAAAAACATCAGTAGCCCACTTACATAGAAATGATAAAGGGGTTGAAATTATTATCTAAATAATCACCATTTGCAATACCCACAAATAACGTAAAATATCTTGGGGTAATGATAATCAAAGAAGTAAAATATCTATACAATAAGAACTTTAAGTCATTGAAGAAAGAAATTGAAGAGGATTTCAGAAAATGGAAAGATTTCCCATGCTCTTGGACAGGTATTCAACATAATAAAAATGCCAATACTACCAAAAGGGATATACAGATTCAAAGTAACCCCATCAAAATACCAACACATTTTTTCACAGACCTCAAAAGAACAACACTCAAATTCATCTGGAAAAACAAAACAAAACAAAAAACAGGATAGCCAATACAATCCTGTGAAATAAAGGAACATCTGGAGGCATCACCATCCCTGACAAAAGCTCTGTTACAGAACTATAGTAATGAAAACAATTTGCTTTTGGCATAAAAACAGACATGTGGATTAATGGAATCAAATCAAAGACCCTGATATTAATTCACATACCTATGAACACCTGATATTAGACAAAGAAGCTGAAATAGGTAATGAAAAAAAAAGAAAGCATCTTCAACAAATCATGCTGGCATAAGTGGGTGTCAGCATGTAGAAGAATACAAATAGATCCATATCTATCCTCATGCACAAAACTCAAGTTGAAATAGATCGAAGTTGTCAACATAAATCCTGTTATACTGACGCTCACTGAAGAGAAAGTGAGAATTAGCCTTGAACACATGGGCAGAGTAGACCACTTCCTAAATATAACACTAGAAGCAAAGACATGGAGAGCAACAATAAATAAATGAGGTGTTCTGAAACTGAGAAGCTTCTGTATGGCAAATGATATACTCAATAAGACAAAACAGCAGCCTACTGACTGGAAAAGTATTTTTACCAATCCCACAATGGACAGAGGACTGATTGTAGTGACATTTCATTTACGTTTTATAAAAATAAAGCTTACTTGAAGATCAGAGAGTAAAACAGCCCCATTAGTCAGCCTTACAGACCAGGCAGTAGAAACATATACCTTTAAATCCAGTAGCCACACTAGTTGCCATAGAAAGTAGGTGGTACATGCCTTTATTACCAGTGGTGCACACCTTTAATCTCAGCCCTAGAGAGGAATATAAAATGGGAGGAGACAGTTCATGTAGGAGGTGAGCGGCTTGTTTGTCCAGACCACCCAGAACTGAAATAACCACACAGAAATAGTATTAATTAAATCACGTTTTGTCCATTAGCTCTAACATCTTATTGGCTTACTTTTACATCTTAATTTAACCTATTTCTATAAATCTGTATATTACCACAAGGTCGTGGCCTTCCAGCAAAGTTCCAGCACACGCATCTCTCTGACTCTGCCTTATTCCTCCCAGAATTTAGTTCCATCTTTCATGCCTACCTAAGCTCTGCCCTATCAACAGGCCAAGGCAGTTTATTCATTAATGGTAATTACGACATATAGAGGGGACTCCCACATCACCTCCCCTTTTCTGTTTAAATAAAAAAAGAAGGCTTTAACTTTAACCTAGTAAAATTAGATATAACAAAACAGTCATTAAACAAGAATTACAGTTAAAATATTTTATTTTATCATAACAAAGGAAAACTATAACTATAAATTATTCAACTCTATCAAATACTGCAGAAGGATATAATATTACCTAAGAAATAGAAAAATTCCCAGAAATATACAATGATGACTCCAGCTAGGAGCCTATGCAATAGAGGAGATGGTGACTAAGCGGGCCTACACCTTTCATCAGATTGATCACCACCCCAATTGTCATCGTAGAACCTTTATCCAGCAACTGATGGAAGCGGATGCAGAGATCCGCAGTGAAGCACTGGGCTGAGCTCAAAAAGTCCAATTGAAGAGAGGAAGGAGCAATAACATGAGCAAAGGTAGCAAGACCATGATAGGGATACCCACTAAACCAGATTATCTGAGCTAATGGAAGCTCACTGACTCTGGACTGACCGCAGGGAAACCAGCAAAGGACCAAACTAGGCCGTCTGAATGTGGGTGACAAATGTATGGCTGGGGCAGACTGTGGACAGTGGGAGTAGGATGAAAGGTTTATGTCTACTTCCTGAACTGGCCTTTTGGAGCCTGTTCTCTTTGGAGAGATAACTTGCTCAGCCTAGATAGAGTGGGGAGGGCCTTGGTCTTGCCTCAAAGTAATGTGTTAGACTTTGTTGACTCTCCATAGGAAGGAACCCTTACTCTCTCTGAGGAGTGAATTGTAGTGATAGGAGTGGTGGGCTGGCCTGCTTTTTGTCCTGCCTGGCTCCCGCACAGCTAGCTTTACACCCGAAATAACAACACACAAA